>PVJH01009805.1:0-77051 GCA_004026705.1 Nesogale talazaci | reverse complement strand
AGAAACATCACCACCACATGGGGAACTGTATGACAGGGTCCCGGTATAAGGAAGGTTGAAAACCACTGGCTCAGAAGTTACCTGTGATTGTACACATGCAAAGTCACTTCCGTAACATCCTTATCCTTGTTCTTGCCCTCAGAGATGAGAGTCCCTACTGTGCTCCAAGAAGGCTACCCACAGCCTGGGGTCTGTCCTCATGTTTATCAAGAAACGGAGAAGGGGGGAGAGGGGGGTCGGGATCACTGCAACTTTCCAGTTTCTGTTCTGTGAACTACAACTGAGGTGCAAGGAGGCTTCTGAGTGCCTCTGGCTGACAGTAAAGACCGAGAACATGGGAGTGGGTGCACCCGAGAGCTAGCTGCAGTCTGAATACCAGGTGGGCTGCTGCCCAGGGCGGAACCAGAAGCAAAGACAGCCATGCTGCTCTCACAAGATTTAGTCTAATCACCTAAACTTAGACACTCGTATAGTCAGAGGGTAAAATATCAAAATTAGAAACCCATAATTGAAAAAACAACTACCTCTCCCCCGATATTTTGTTTCATAATTTAAAAGACATAGGCTAACAATGCCAGAAGAAATTGTAAGCCTGAGGTCTGTGTATTAACGGTACTTAGTAGGATGGAATTTAACCTAGCTATCTATTCAAATATAGACTTTCAGCATTTGTTGATTTTAATTCCAACCAGACAAAGGTTCGTGGCTCAGATAGTTTTCAACACGAAAATGTTGTACACCCTGCAGAGGGGAAGGTGTTTAAGGACCGCAAATAATGTTCCACAAATAATGTTCCACAATGTTTCAATGTGCCAATATTTTTAAAGTATTTTCAAACTCTAAAAGATATATTTAAGGGAGAAAAAAAGGGGGTGGAATTGGCAGAATACCGTCTTAATCCACAAGTTCTCAGAAGAGTTTCAGAGGTCTAAGCAAACTGAGAATTTTACAGGTGCAAAACTGGGGCTGTGAAAGCGACGGGCTTGGGCAGAGCAGCCAGGCTGGAGCTTAAGCATGCTGAGCGCCACCCTACCACACCCCCGCAGATGGTGGGTGTTCCCTGGGCTGACTCGGGCAGAAATCACACTTGCCACACACAGACCCTGTGCTCTGTGGTTGCGACAAAGGAGAGCAGTAAGACTGGAAAGCACCAACATGCCAGGTGCTGACAGATACTTTTGAAATCCACTGTCTGCTCTTAAAATAGAGTCATCTGAGTAAGGAGAAAGCAAATGTTTTGAGGATAGCAACAAAGGTACAAATGTGCTTGGCATCCAATAGATGGATGGATGCATTGTGATAAGAGTTGTATGAACCCCCAATAAAATGATTTTTTTGAACAGGCTTATCCTGGAAACATAGAAAACTAATTTTTCTATGTTTACTAATGTCTCTCAGACACATGGACGGGAGTAGGAATTATAGTTTAGAGGTGGACAAACACCAATAAAACTATTATTATAGTGTATTACTAAAAGATGAAAGCATTTTATTTTTCTGGTTTAATTACACTAGGGTAAGAATAAGAATCAAATCACTAGCTTAAGCCTAACGTAATACTAAGCCAGATCGGCTGTTCAAAATCACCAGCAATTCTGCAGAGAAAGATGCGGGCTGTCACTCCTGTAAAGTCTCGGAAACCCACACAGGCAGTTCTACTCTGTGCTAGAGTGGAGTTTGGTTGGTTGTTTTTTGTTCGCTTTTTAGTACAAAAGCTGGCACTGCTTTAAGAAAAATCTTCCAAGGCAGAGAAGGACAATACAAGCAGCTTGGAACTGTCATGAAGGCTGTGTCGTCAGTCTCCCAGTGTTCTTTCCGTCACCCTCTGCTCAGCAGCAAGCCAACAAGAACCCACACCGAATGCTACACATTCAGGCTCAGCCCCAAGATGTTACAGGCAGATGAGTTTTCCTTTAAGCTAGTTAACATCACTAAAGTGACAGCCAGTGGGGCAAACACACCCCATCTACAAAGTTGTATCTCAGAGGAAAACTGATAAGAGGTACTTGCTTCAATGTGGGGGTTTTCTTACTCGCTTATTTACGCTAAAGACATTCCTGGCCAAAATCATTCCTGCTAGCATTTTGCCCTCACCGAAAGCTGCAAGTACTCTTTTTTTTCCCTCTTATGGTCCAGTCCTGCTGACTGTGAATTTCAAAAAACAAGGCTGTGGGGAGGGGGCGAGACCACCTCAGGACCAGCTAGCTGGATCTCAGTGAAGGAGAGAGGGCAAGGAGCCACGTCAAGGATCACGTCAAGGATCCTTGACGTCAAGGATCCTTGACGTCAAGGTCGAGCAATTCCATCTCCCACATCCCCTCCCCCTTACACAGCTCATTGCATTAGCACCTCAGGTGTTTCTCTTCCAGATTCAAACTGTCCTCCTGACATGCCTACAGAGTAACTGTCCAGCTTAAGACTTCTGTGCAAATTTCGAAGTCTGGATTATTTTTAACGTTAGTCCTGAGATGTATCCATTTTAATCCGACTAAGCCCCGAGATTTAACCAGCGATTCACACACAAGAGAGACCAATGGACCATGTGGAGGGGTGTGCTGCGCGCATCCAAAACAAGGGACACGTGGCTTATTCAACAAATAAACACTTCCATCCACAAAGCAGCGGCTGGCTGAGGCTTCTCGCTGAAAAGAAACCTAACGTGCACCCTGATCTGAGCCAAGGCTGAAAACAAACAAACAACAACAATTCACCTTTGGGGTCAATCAGAAAGGTTCCCACAGTGACTAGCTCCTTGAGCTTAAGGAATTATTACCTAAAGGCAAATGGTGTGGTGGACAGTAATCTTTTTTCCCAACACGCTCCTCTCTCTAGACCTTTTCTTTTTTTTAATTAAGAACCACGAGGGTGGGAACAGCTGTGATGAGTAGCGGTGGTGTTTCCGCCGCGTCTCGGATGGTTACAAACCCGGGCGGCGGGGGAGGGGGGTGGGGGATGGGGAGGGGGGCGAGTCCCCGCTGTGGGTCTGTATCCGGAAATACGTAACGGCGGGCGGGAGGGGCTGGCCGCGCGCGCCCCGCAGCCCCGCAGCCCCGCAGCCCCGCAGGCAGCTTCTCCGCTCTCTCCGCGGAGGGCTCACCCGGGCAGCTGAGCGTGCGCCCTGCGCGCCGGCCTCTGGCCCCCGGGGCAGACGGGCTCCGTGCGCACGCGCGGGGCGGGGCCGCCTCCCGGCCGCCTTAGTTACCTTTCGGGGCCTGCTCGGCCCGAGGCCGAACGGGCGCACTGGCCGATGTACGCGGTGTACAGCGCCTCGGCCTCGGCGTGGTCGCCTTTCTGGAAGTGAGCGTGGGCGAGCGGGAGCGTCGCCTGGCTTCCGACGCCCGGCTGCTGCCCTTTCATGGCGGCACCACGTCCCGCTCTCGGGGGGTGGTGGGGGGGTGGGGTGGCCGCGGGTTCTCTTCCGAGCGACACAGGTGGCGCCACAGAGGCACTTCCGCGCCCGGAAGTTCGGGGCAGAGCGTGACGTCAGCGCCCTCGAAGGGGAGGTCGGTGCCTTCGGAGGACCCGCGCTCTCGCGAGACTTGCCGGCGGGCGGCCGTGGACGGGCCGCCAAGGTGCCATCTGCCTGGTTGCCAGAGAAACCGCTGGCCGGTGACCCCAAACTCGTTTCCAAGCCTAGCGTCGGGTGTTGCCTTTTGTTTCAGCGAATTGAAGACCAGACTGTGCCGAAGTGGAAAGAACCTTGTATATTTTATGAATCGTTCACTGGCCAGTGTCTCGTAGTTACTGATGGTCCGATGTCCTGGGGTCTGAGCAGGCGACGGCTACCCCGAGGCATGCGGTCATGCTCCATCGCAATCCAAAGTCGGCCGCAGTGACTCCAAGCCCCAGGGTGGCAAGGACTACTCAAGTCGTGTGTGTTATCATAGTCGGATCTATAAATGCTGACTTACATTTCCCAGTTGTTTACGCCAAGGGGAAGAATAGTAGTAAAGATGTTAACGTTTCATTGAAATAAAAATTGTTAAAAACATCTTAACTTAGACACCACGGGGCCGTGGTGGTTTCGTGTGACCTCGTCCTGTTTTACTAGAAAGTTACTTGAATCGGTGACGATTCTGGTTTTTATTCCCAATGATTTTATTGGGGTCTCTTACAAGTCTTAGAACATTTGATACATCATTTGTATCAAGCATATTTGTACATATGTTACCACATTTCCAAATATTTTCTACTTGAGTCCTTGGTATAAGCTCTTCTCCCCCCTCTCCTTTTTTTATTTTTAATAAGTCATTTTATTGGGGGTTCATACAACTCCCATCACGATCCATACATACATCAATTGTAGACAGACCACATTTGCACACTTGTTGTCATCATCACTCTTAAAACGTACCCCCTCCACTTAGGCCCCCAGTACCAGTAGGTTATGGTTTGATGCCTAGAATATTTGGATGTGTTTCCCTAAGAAAACAGAGATAAGACATACATTTGGAAATAGTTCCGTGAAAAAGATGAGAGCTTTCTTTATTCTAGTGCTTTAATTAGATTGCATTGTTTCCTTTACACAGCCCCTGAAATGCAGTGCATTGTTGTTTATAAAAAAATAATTTCTGGTGCAGGAAAATGGGTAGGTTACTAGAAGGCCAAAAACAGATCTCAAGTAGATTTTAACATTAATACTAGCTTTACCACCATTTCTTGCATACCTATCTGTAGGGAAGAGACAAATTGACAAGTGAATGAAACCACACATTTTCTTTTTAAAACAACTTTATTTAGAAACATTAACTTATAAATTATATACTATACATATAAATTTTATTTAATTTTGTAATAGTTAACATTATACAACATTCAAGATATTGATTTAGATGTTGTTTGGGTCAGTCAGTATGACAATCACCACTGCAAATTTAATGTCTACGTTCTAAAAGTATTTTTGACTATTGCTGAAGTAATGCTTTTATGAATGAAACCAATTTACTGGGATTAACACTCAATTTACATTCACATCAAAATGACAGGTATCCATAGAGATAGGTATACCACACAGAATTTCAAGCTTAGAAGGCTTAGAAGAAAATGAATTTGTATATCTATTTGTCTTCTTAAATGAAGAAAAATCAGCATAAAAGGCAGGAGGTAAATTTCTGTAAGTTTCATTGAAGAAACTGAAAAGCCTCAAAAGGACACATCCTGTAAGCTTACTGTCAAAAGCATTTCACTCACAAGGAAAGGATAAATTCTTCAAGCGAGTGTTGAGAGGGCTCATAACCACTTGGAGAATACATTCATGATTTCTATTTGAACACTTTTACTCCAGGTAATAGTGTGTGAGAGTGTGTGTGTGTGTGTGTTTAATTAGATTCCAAAAAGTTATTAGAGAACGTATTGACTTTGGTCCTTGGCCCTTGAGGCCCCTGCTTGAGCATGTATTCAAAGCTCTTTTAGTGCTGCTGTTCAATGCCCAATGGACATGTCATTCTGCCCTTAGCCTCAGGCCTAAGGCTGGAGCTTCCAGGGTCAGCAAGCCTGCCTCCCACCCTAAGTGCTCCTGCTCCTCTAGCACATCTGCCCCAAAGCACTCAGCTTCACTTGCTTGGTAGGCCAGGAAGTTCACTGTTCTGTCTCATGCCCTAGTTTTTGCTTCTGCTGCTACCACTTGTCTGGTGCCACAGCTTTCTGCCCCTTGATTGAAGGGGTTCAGTGCACAGGTCGCCCTCCGCTTGATCCTGGCTCCCTGTCATGCTTCTCAGGTGGCACATTTTAAAACCGGGTAAGATAACAAAACTGACCTGTTAGCGCATTTTGAGTTCCAAGTTTTTGCAACTACAAAGCACCCTGTTAATAATCACAACTGGATCGTTATAATACTGTCAACAATCTCTCTACCGTCTTACCCACACTCATCAGGGAAAGAGGAACTACACCCAAGCTGCATAGGCCCATGCAGGGTTTTGCTGTCATCTTGGTGGGAGTTACACAGAGCCCTATCCAGGAAATCATTGAGGACTGGCCTGTGTTCAGTAGTTCTTTTGCATATTTGTCGAGTAAACCGCTGAACCACCACAAAGATAGCGGCTTACACACACACACACACACACACACACACACACACACACGCAGAACAACTTTCAGTTTTTGAGACGGAAAGTAACGAGAACCACAACAAAGCTCAAACCTAGATCAGTTACTAGCTAGGATGTTTTAATCCAACACTAATGAGGAAGAGGACTATCTTCAGGTTTGAGTGTTATTTACAAGTTCTGTTTCTCCACACTTGGTAACAAACATCCATTGAAAATGTATATGACAAACAAAGCAAGAAAAAGCCAGCTTTTACAGAACCAAAGACAGTCCAGATGTTGGAACTATTAATGAATAACACACATAAACCTAATTTCGACAGAGAAACAAAAGCAAATAACCAAGTACAATATCCGAGCTGAAGAACTCCTTCAATGGAATAATTAGCCGCCTGGAAAGAAACTGATCTTGAAGATGTTGATAGTAATTATCAAATTGAGACAAAAACCTGAAAGAAAACAGTATCCAAGGCGCTGAACCCAGGTGGCGCAGTGGTTGTGTGCGGGACTGCAGTCCACAGGGTTGACAGTTCAAATCCAGCAGCAGCTCTCCAGGAGCAAGACTGAGCTTCCTACTCCCACCAGGGCAGTGATGCAAAAAAAAAGAGAAGAAAACAGTATCCAAGGACTGTGTGAAATAACCAAATATTCTACTAGATGTACAATTGAAGTCCCCAAAGAGTAAGAATATACTGCAGAAGAACTGCTTAATGATATAATGGTTACTAATTTTCCAAAATGAACAAGACAAACCACAAATCCAGTAAATTTAGAGAACCCCAAGAAGCATAAATACAACACTCACACACACATCACATAGTTGCACTGCTGAAAACCAATGAAGAGGTTTAAAGGCAGCCAAAATAAGAAACAGGGATTATAGAAGAAAAGGTAATAGCTGATGTGATAATTAGCTAGTGTGTCAATCTGGTTGGGCCAGAATGTCCAGTAGTTGGTTGTTTAGGCCTTCCCATGAGAGGTAGCATAACATACATAACTCCATGATGGAATCTGCTGAGAGCAACCAAACAATTATGGAGTATTAGTTACAGCCCGGTTTTAAGCGGAAGTAAATTTCACTGGGGGTGAGGAATACTCCCATTTAAGCAGACTGTGGGGAGATTTGTCTCTTGTCTTAGCAACCTCTACTTTGGGCTTAAGCCAGCAGCCTGCTGCATTGCCTGCTAACACTGGGAGATATCAGCAATGTTGCCCATCAACTTTGGATTCATTAGACTCTGCAGCCAAGAACCAGACTTGCTCACCTTGGATTCATCTGCGTCTACCTCTACCAACCTGAGGCTTTTCTGTTTCTGGGATCATCATCTTGTTTCATCAGCCCTGGCAGCTCTGAGTCAAGGAAAGCTTCCAGTTGTAAATAAACATCTCACAAACTTGAATCAAACTAGACTTATACACTTCTATGACTGTGTGAGCCACTTTGTTGATATAAATGTCTTTGTATATACATACAAGCAGCACTGGTTTTGCTTCTCTTGAAAACCTAGCCTAACAACAGAGTTCTCATTAGAACCTATGCAAGTTGTACACAAAAATCTGTAAAATACTACAAGAAAAATGTAAACCAAAATTTTTATTCCCAGTGAAAACATTCAAAAGTGAAGATGGAGAAAAAGTTTTTGAGTAAAGGCTGAAAGAATGCGCTGCATCCAACTTTATACAACATTCCTGGTTGAGCTAATGATGTCAAGAAATAAATTATGACAACTATTCCAATAAGATTCCTCTTTTGCACAGGCTTTTCCAGACAATAGAAAACATTTTTCAAATGTTTTATGATGTTAGCATTACCTTGGAGCCAAAACCCAGCAAGGAGAGAGAGTACTATTAAAGTCACATTTGAAAAATGATAAACCAAACTCATAAACATGATTATAAAAATTTTAAGCAAAATGTTACCAAATTGAAGCCAATAAAATGTAAAAAGGATAATACCTCATGATCAGGTTGGTTTTAATTCCAGGAATGCAAAGCCAGTTTAACACTAGAGGGAAAAAAATATCATTCTTTACACTAGTAAATTAAGAGGGAAGAAAAATCTCAATAGATGTGAAATGAACTTTTTTTATCTTTTTTTTTTTTTTTTAGGCATCACTGCTCTCTGGTAGTGGGAGTAGAAGGCCCAGCCTTTGCTCCTGTGAGCTGGAATTGAACCTCCATCCCAGTGGGCCGCAGTCCCGCGCACAACCACTACGCCACCAGGGCTCAGCCCGAAATGAACATTTAATAAAATTCACATCCCACTTTTCATAAAGGTTCCTGGCAAACTACTTAAAGGATAACTAATTTTTATTGCTATAAATATATATAAAACACATTTTTACTTTATTTAAATCACTTTATTAGACCTCTTACAGCTCTTATCACAATCATGGTGTCAAGCACCTTTGTACGTTATCATTTTCAAAACATTTTTCTACTTGAGCCCTTGATATCAGCTTCTCATTTTTCCCCTCCCTCCCTCCCTCCTAAACCCTTGATAATTTATAAATTGCTTTTTTCATGTCTTACACCGCCCTGTCTCCATTCACCCATTTTTCTGTTGTATGTCTCACTGGAAGGCGGTTACTTGTAGATCATTGTGATTGGTACCCCCTTTCTCCCCTTCACCTCCCGGTATTACTACTCTCATTATTGGTCCTGGGAGGTTTATCTGTCCTGGATTCTGTGTTGCAAGTGCTTATCTGTGGCAGTGAACATGCTCTGGTCTAGGCAGATTTGTAAGGTAGAATTGGGGTTATGATAGTAGGGGGTGGAGGGAGGAAGCATTCAAGAACTAGAGGAAAGCTGTGCTTTATCGGTGCTATACTGCACCCTGACTGGCTCGTCTCTTCCTGTGATCCTTCTATAAGGGGATATCCAATTGTCTACAGACGGGTTTGGGGTCTTCACTTCGCCCTCCCCCTCAATCATATTGACAGCGATTTTTTGTTCTGGGACTTAGATACCTGATCCTACGGGCAACTCACAACCACACAGGCTGGTGTGCTTCTTCCATGTGGGCTTTGTTGCTTCTCAGTTAGATGGCTACTTATCTTCAAGCCTTTGGTAGCTGGGCACCATCAGATTTCTTCACCACATTTGCTTATGTACCCATTTTGACTTCAGCAATCATGTCAGGAAGGTGAGCATCATGGAATGCCAGGCTATTAGAACAAAGTGTCCTTATATTGAGGGAGGACTTGAGTAGAGGCCCATTATCCGTCTGCTGCCTTAATATCTAGCATATAAATATATGTACCTAGATCTATTTTGCTATGTATGTTATTTATTTACATATGTACAGGGCTGTATTTAGACCTCTATAAATGCCCTTTGCCTTCTAGTTCTTTCCTCTATTTCCTTTTACTTTCCTCTTGTCCCACTGTCATATATTTGGCCGTCATTTGGGTTTCAGTAATTCCTCTCGCCAACATCGCCCTTGATCAAGCCCCACCAGGTCTCCTATGCTTCCTTGACATCAGTTTTAGATCAGTTGTTGTTCTCTTGTCCCTGGGTTTGTTGACACCCCCTTTCTTTCAATTTGACATTTTTCATATGTTCAATTTGGTGGTATTAACCATTTTATATAACCATCACTAACATCTTTTGCTGAACTTTTCATCAAAATAAAAGAAACAGTGCAATGCCTATCAATGACTCTCCCTTCCTGCACCTTGTCACCACTAATAAATGTTAGCCTCTATACATTTTGCTTCTTCTATTTTTTTTTGTTTTGTTTTTGTTTCTTGTTTTTTGGGCATCACTGCTCTCTGGTGGTGGGAGTAGGAGGCCCAGTCTTTTGTTCCTGTGGAGCCGCTGTTGGAACTGAACCTCCATTCCAGTGGGCCACAGTCCTGCGCACAACCACTATGCCACTTGGGCTCAGCCCTCTAGCTATTTTCTATTAGTGAGATCAGGCAATAGCTGTCTGTGTGAGTTTGATTTACTCAGCAAGTTTTCAAGGTTCATTCATGTTGGATCATTTCTCTTTATGGCTGAGTACTATTCCATTGAATCGATGTGTGTGGGATGAAGACAGAACTTTCCCACAATTATTATATACCAAATATTAAGCAAACTGTTCACCGGCATTTGTTATGGAAGTTAAATTTGCTATCCTCCCTGTAGTTCCCAGTTACTTAAGGCCTTTGTGTTGTCTCACTACAGAACTAACTCCCCAGCTGTTAGGATGATGGCTCAGCCTGTGGGCAGGATTCAAGAGCCATTATTAATGACCCCTAACCTAACAGAAATGTGTATCTACCCCCAGAGGTCCAAGGTCTAGTCTTACCACTCCCCTTATCACCATATAGCCCTTAAGACAGCCCTCTCCAATGATGTTCCACTGACAAGTAAGGGTGGGGCTCAGATATCCCAAGAAGGTTATTTATAAGGGGATAATAGAAATTCTCTCTCTCTGCATAGATCATCTAGCAGGGAGGAGGTGAGCATGCATCATGAAACATAACTCCTATTGTTCTTCTCTCTCTTATAATCTCTATATCGGTGTTATAATAAATAATAATTATCGCTACACAACTGCCTGTTGACCCTTTGTTGTGAGTATATCAGGAGGCCGGCCACCCCCTGGTATATGTGTGTCCCACATTGTTATTCACTTACGGCCATGTGAATGGTTTCCCCTTAGGGGTATTGTGAACAATGCTGCAGTGGTTATTGATGTACATATATTTGTTTGTATGGATGCTTTCAAATCTCTTGTATATATCTAGCAGTGTAATAATCTTAGTTAGCTACCCATTTATTTCTTAGCAAAAGTTTCACTTTCTAATTAGTAATGATTTAGAAGAATAAGTTCCACTCTGCCCTATAAGGCAGACTATGAGTCAAATGGACTGGACAGGAGTCAGTTTATAGAAAAATTGCCTTCACCGTACACCCACTGGAATGGCTAAAATTGACAAGTGTCGGTGATAATAAGAAACGATGGAAATTCTCACACATCACTGGTAGAAATGTAAAATGGGAAAAAATTTAATGTTTTTCTTACATACACTCAACATAAAACCCAAATCCACTGCCATCAAGTAAATGCTGACTCATGGCTAAATATAAGAAACCCCAAAGTCTCTTAAATTTACTTCTCTTATTTTTTTTATCAATCGTTTTATGGGAGCTCTTACAGTTCTTAGAACAACAAATACATCAATTGTGTCAAGCACATTTGTACACATTGCCATCATCATTCTCAAAACATTTTCTTTCTATTTGAGTCCTTGGTATCAGCTCCTCCATTTTCCCTCCACCCACCTCAAGAACCCCTTGATAGAGATTATCATGATTTTCATCTTTCACCATTCTTACTTTTAAGCAGAAACTTATTAGGAACCAGTGGCTCTGGTATAAACTGTGGTACAGCCATTACATTAGGTTTCCCTCAGTTTCGCTTGTTAAATTTAACTAAAATATAAATTAATAATTTTGCTTTACATTATTGACCCTATTTTTATTCTCTTCTGTGTTCTTAGGCATCGTCTAAATTTCTTATCGTGAGCATAATAACCCCCAGCAAGTCTGTGCTGCCGCACAGCCACCCTTCGAACAGGGACGAGGGAGAGCGGTCTGCCCAAGGGTTTCCGAGACCGCCCCTCCTGTCAGGAGTGCCATCTTCCTCTCTGCCGCTTTCCAACGCCCGATCCGGTGGGCAGCAGCCCAACAGGTAAGCACTAAATCACCAAAGCCAAAAACACTCAGAAAAAAATTAATTTCATAAAAAACAAGCAATAAAAATAGACAGCAGGGGGCAACATAATACTGCTATTTTCATTTTAGAAACAATTATATCTCTATATTACAGTAGCAACATCATCAAATTCTGCACTCTTAATTTTCTCCTAAAAGTTTGGTAAGTTTGAACTCTCATTGCTAAATGAGAACTGTGTGAGCTCTCTGTGGAAAATTTCACTGAAATCACCTTTAAAGCACCCCACCCCCGACTACCAAATATGGTCTCAGATGTCCTAGTACCTTGAAGTACCTCCTCCCCATTTAGCCACAAAAGTGGACCCCTACCTCTGTTGCATTGCACTTTCTGCATCTTCTCTACCCTCTCTTGATCCCAACACTAGCTCGTCCAACTCCCACCAAAGTATTTAAATCAAACAACAATACAGTGCATAAAACATGCCACCCACATGGCATGTGAAAGGTGCATTTTACATTTACCACAAACTGTAAAAGAAATGCTCAACAGAATAAATGCAGATTAAGTCCAGTTTTTACTATTTTCAAGCCCAGTGCCACATGAAAGCTAGAGTCTCACCTCCTAGCATATGAAAGGATAATTTCAATGTGTTTTTAAAAATTTATAATGATATCATTTAGTATGAGAGCAGGCCAAAGAGGCCAAGCTGCTTGTCAAGAACACTGCTGGGGTTTTACTGCTGCTCAGCACTTTCTCTGATCACATGACTCTGAATCACAACCATTTGGAACACGTTTTATGGTAAAGGGTAACAGCATTACTCAAAGGCATAGCTGATATTTAATGACGAAAAGAACATTACGATCACTTCATTATGCTGTTTTCAATATACTGCTCAATTCTCCCTGTCCAATTTCTTTCCAAGTATTTGTTTTATATGGACAATTGTGGTACTATTTCATTCTCCCCACTCCACTGGAGTAAAATGTGTTGGTGTATCATCTTGAAATTTCTTTTTTGCTAAAGAAAACCAATTGGACCAACTTATTTCATGGGCTGGCTCACTGGCGCTCGCGCTTGCTCTTCTCTCTCTCTCTCTCTCTCACACACACACACACACACACACACACACACACTGATGTTCGTGCTTGCTCCTCTCTCTCTCTCTCTCTGTGTGTGTGTGTGTGTGTGTGTGTGTGTGTGTGTGTGTGAGATTAAGATACAGGTTACTGAGACACTGTAGCAGATCATCAACCCTTTCCCTGAAAGAAACCCAGTCATAAGCTTTAAACTGAGACAAGATATGACTCCAGAGATGTGTGTGCTTTTAAAGGTGTGTGTTCATTTGTATATGTGTATGTAAATTATATTGTAGTCTAAAGGTGTGAAAGGTTATTTCTAAGTCAAACTTGAGTAGAGGCAGAAACTCAGGATCTACCTTTCAATAATCAATGATCCATTTGTGTGAGTCCCCCGGTGTAAACCCCAACTCCAGTTCTCTTCATAGAGACCCGCTCTGAGGCAGGCTGATGAGGCCCAGTGTGAGTCAGGCATCAGACTATTTTATAACCCAGGATTCAGTGGAGTGGGGCCTTTCCATCTCCATGGCATCCTACCTACAAGTGGTCGTCTGCCTATGTGAACACATAATGTCTCACAATTGCCTGTCTCTTCAATTTGCTGAGGCATTAGAGTCTGGTATCTATTCCAAGTTCACGTAGGCTCTAAACATCTTTTTCTCACTCAGTATTCCCAATCTGTAACAGACTAAACTGGTCCCTAAAGAAAAAGAAAAATAAATACATCAAAATCAGACAGCAAACTAAATAATGAAACTGCGATAACAATGCTGTATATTTTTCTTTATTCATTATCTCACTAGATAACACCCAAACCACAGCAATCTTGAGGAAACAGGGTCAAACTCTGGTGTCCCAAAATGAGAGAACGCACCTTCTTGAGAATAAGCTAAAAGCCATTATCAGCAACTCAGGTGAGAGACTCCCAGTACTCCCCGCCATGCTTTCTCTTCAATGCTGATGAACTTGGAACACACGGAGCGAGGAAGAACTGTTCCCCACAGACACAAGCGATTGAAATGAAGGGCACAACTTGGTGGCAATATTTCAAAAGGACTGTTCTTATATAAATGGATATCATTATAAATAGAGAAGAGTCTTCTGCATAATAATGTGAAGAGGATATACCAACTCTTAAAAGAAACGAAAGAGTAGCTCAAAAAGGACGGAGAAGAAAGCTGTTAGAAGCAATTCAAACTATAAAAACTACCACAAATGGTCCTCCTTCTTTCTGAAAACAAAGCACAGAAAACCCTCAAGACAACACAAATGTAGCTAGATAGGACCCATGTTCAGTACTAAACGTGTTCAAACATTATCCATGACATATCCCCTGTCCCTCCCAAACTTCTTATTTGGAATATTTTTGTAACCAACCACAAGGTAAAAGTAATAGATATGTAGATATAAAACAAGGTGGATTACTATAAATAGTTTATTAAAACCAACCCCAGTATTTCATAATTAAACTTTTGGGTAAAAACTAATATTATGTTAAATAACTATGTAAGAATACAACTACAAAGATAATGAGCTAATTTTCATACAATATAGGGATCGAGCTTTTATGTAAAAGTGCATACACAGTTATCGCTATGCTTGTTGACTGGGTCCTTACGTACGCAGGCCAGGTCTTGCAGCGCACATACACCGGTGCGCTTCTCTAGCTAACTGGACTATGGCACAGCGGGCAGAAGTTGTAGTTGCTGATTTCCTGAGCCTGCACGCAGTGCTTACACACGCTGCACATCCAGAATTGATACTCAGTGATGGGGCTGCCGGTGGCCACACAGGTGGGCAGTTTTCCTTCCCCGCTGTAAAAATAGAAGGGAAAACAATGAAATGCACCATGAACCTTCAAGTGATTTATGTGTTACTCTTAAAACCTTACACTGAGAAAACAAAGCACTACTGAATTGTACAACTGTATAAAATAGGTATGGGGTTATGGTGGATTATCTCCAAATGTGCTTTCATTATATCACACTCATATACATGCACTTCTAAGGTCCAAACGTCCACTCAGACAGACAGACGTTTGCTAATTACAATTAGCCTACCCTTCAAGAAGGCTGTCCATTTCAGATTTTCTGCTGTCTTTTGGGTTATGCTTAGTGAAGATTTCTAGAGCAAGATCTTCATATTGCTTCCTCTGCTGCGGACTGAGGGTATCTAGGGATTCCAGTTTAATGAAAGCTTTTGAGCAGGTACCGAAAGCTCTGCCAGCAGAGGCACAGAGTGCTAACAGAGAATAGATCTCAACCGCAGGGATAACATCTTCGTAGTCTCTCAAGTGCAGAGCTAGAAGAGACAGGACAATTTGGTTTGTTTTTTGAAGCAATCACAATTTCATGTACATGCACTGGTAAGAATGAAAAGTTCCAGGGCTGAGCCCCGGGGGCGTAGTGGTTGTGCCCGGGACTGCGGCCCACTGGGACGGAGGTTCAATTCCAGCAGTGGGGCTGGGCCTCCTACTCCCACCACCGGAGAGCAGTGATGCCCCCCTCCCCCTCCAAAAAAAAAAAAAAGAATGAAAAGTTCCTATCTGGACAAATATGAGATTCACAGGAAATAATGTGCTGAGCCAGACATTCCGATCATTTTATCACTGAAAGATAAACTTAGCTTTTGTTGTTAGGTGCCAAAGAGAAGGTTCCAAGCCGATAGACAGCACAGTGAACCATGGCCGGTCGGTCCTGCACGATCCCCACAACACCCTGGGCCGGAGCCCACTCCTGGTCCTCCATCCCGCTCGAGGGCCTTCATCGCTTTCCATAACCCTGCACTTTGCCAAGCATGATGTGCTTCTTCTGGACAACATGTCCAAAGTATGCGAGACAGAGTCTCGCCGTGCTGGCCTAAAGGAGCACTCTGGCCAGACTTATTCCAGACAGATTTGTTTGTCCTGTGAGCAGTCCATGGTACTTTCAATATTCTTCATCACCACAATTCAAATGCATCGATTCTTCTTCAGTTTTCCTTATTATGAGATGATTGAAAAGACCATGGTTTGGGTCGGACTCACCTTGGTCCTTAAAGTAACATTGTTTTTCAATACAAGAGGTCTTGTGTAGCAGATTAACTTAACACAATATGTACTTCAATCTCTTTTTTGCTGTTTCCAGCAATGATTGTGGATCCAAGCAAGACAAAACTCCTTGACAGCAGCGACCTTTTCTCCATTCATCATGATGTTACCTATCGGTACAGATCTAAGGATTAGCCTTCTTTTTATCGAGTCGTCATCCACCACTGGTCTGTAAGCTTGCTGTACGTGGTGGTTTGGGTGTTTCTGTGCTGCTGGAAGCAAATTCACAGGTATTTCACATACCAGCAGGGTCACCCAGAGTGAGCAGGTGTCAGCAAAGCTTCCAGGCTAAGAATAGACCATGAAGAAGGATTTGCTTGCCCACTTTGGAGAAATCCAACAATACAAGAAGAAAACCAGAAAACTTTATAAAAGAATGTACATACAACCAGTGGTGGGAGTAGTGCTACTGGGAAGGTGGAGGGATGGTGAAATAAAAAGGGAGAACCAATTTTGGGATCTACATATGACCTCCTCTCTGGGGTATGGACAACAGGGAAATGAGTGAAGGGACACACTGGACAGTGTAGAATATGAAAAAGTACTAACAATTTGTAAATTATTAAGGGTGCATGGGGGAGGGATGGGAGGGAGGGAAATATGGGGTGCTGGTACTGGGGCCCTAAGTGGAGGGAGGATGTTTTGAGAGTGATAATGACACCAAGTGTGCAAATGTGGTCTGCATACAATTGATGTATGTATTGATCGTGATGGAGTTGTATGAGTCCCTAATAAATTGATTTATTAAAAAAAAATGGGGGGGAGAGGAGCTTATTCCAAGGGCTCAAGTAGAAAATATTTGGAAATGAAGATGGCAACATGTGTACAAATATGCTTGATAAAAATGAGGTATTGAATATTAAAGAGCTATAAGAGGGCCCGGTGGCATAGTGGTTGAGTGCGGGACTGTGGCCCACTGGCTTGGCGGTTCAAATCCAGCAGCAGCAAGGCGGGGTAGCTCCCACGACCACCAGAGGGCAGTGATGCCCCCCACAAAAAAGAGCTATAAGAGCCCCCAAATAAAATTATTGAAGGGAAAAAAAAGAACATATATACACAGGAAATAAATTTTTGAAATGTTTCTGAATGAGAAAACTCAGTATTATAATAAACTTATCATTGTCCCCTTATTAATAATATTAAATTCATTCAATTCTAATCCAAAAGCTAATGGGATTTCACTGAACTCTCCCCACCCTCAAAAAGATTTTCAAGATAACATGGGTGAATAATGCAACAGAAAACAAAATTTCAGAAAAAAATTAAAATAAATTTAAAAATTAACCTTACCTAATAGATACTGAAATATAAAAGTAAACAAGAGGAAACTATTTAAAAAGAAAAATAAAAGGAGTAGAAAATAATACTTTAAAAAGAGATTAATATTGCATATAATTTTAATTCATTGAGACAAAATTACAAATCTGTGAGGAAAGAACTCACTTTTAATATATGGTTTCAGGGTAACTAATAAAATATAGTACTATATAGCTCTAAAATGAAGGACTTCCTAGACATGTTTCCTGCATGAAAAACATAGAAAAGGCTGATAAATATGACTACATTAAAAACACTATTAATATCATCAAAGCTATCAATATTAAGAGCTTATCTTGTCCAGGCTTATAATATGTGAATTTTCTTGTCATTAATTTTCTTAAACATCAAGGAACTCTGTAAAGGAGTTAGTAACAATACTCCCACTTCACATAAATGACAACTTAAAGAGAGGTTCATTCATTAAAACTTTTGAATGCTAGCGAAAATTCAACACATATAGCACAAGATTACCGTAGAGAAACAATAGAGCTATTATAAAAAAATAGAAAATAACTCTGTAGAACTTCATAAATTTCCAAAAAGCAAAGGCTGTCTTTAAAGATGTGCTATGATTTATGAGCCCCGGTGGTACAGTGGCTACGTTTTGGGCTGCGAGCTCCATGGTCTGCAGTTCTAAACCAGCAGCAGCTCCTCAGGACAGAGACGGGGCTTTCTACTCCTGTGAAGAGTTGAGTCTCGGACACCCCCAGGGGGTCGCTATGAGTCAGCATCTCCCCTGTGGCACTGAGTTTTATGTTGTTGTATTATAATACAACTTCATAATACAGTGAAATCTGTTGCTATGGGCTGAGATTGATTCCATGAGATTGATTCCATGGCAATGGGTTTGGTTGGGTGGGGGTGGGGGGGGTGAATTTCATGGTATAAGTAGCAGATTGTTAATTACATTGTAGTCCTATCACCTGGACCTATTGGAGAGGGGAGTCTTTAGCAACACTTGCAGCATGGTCACTATGCATCTGAAGGAACTTCAACGACTTAGTCACAGGTTTTGATTTATAACACTAGTTTTCATGTTATTTTGAGGTTAAAGTAGCCAAACTCCAGGGCACTATTAATTTAAAGGACATCAGGATCCTGATACCATGAGTGGGCTACATAGCTCATGGAAACAGACACAGATGCTAGCCTCAGGCAAATACGAACCCAAACCACAATGAGGATCCACTGCCACCCACTCGGAGAGCCAGTAACAAAATCACCCACACAGAAAACAGTAAGTAATGATAGATTGGTAAGAGCGTCTTTGTGCACGGCTAGTAGAGTTGTGAAATGGCACAGCCACCATGGAAAATGGTTTGACAACCCCACAAAAAAGGCAAATGGGGAATTACCAAATGACCCAGCAACTTCAATCCTAGGCACATACCCAAAGCACTGAAAGCAGGACGGCAGGCAGTTCGTCATGAATAGTCAGTGCAGCACAATCATAAGCAGAAAGTGAAGACAATTCAAATATCCATCAGCAGATAAGCTAATGAAGAAAGTGTAGTGAGTGTGTATGCATGTAAGTGTTTGCATGTGTATACATGTGCATATGTATTATTACAATGACATGTACAAAGGTCTAGAGTTGGAAAACAAAAAGGAAAGGCATGTTCCACTTATCTTAAACTGAAAAAACACAAGAAGAAAAATTTAAGCCTGGAGTTGCAATACTGAAAAACTCTATGGGCAAAATATAGAATGATGCAGGAAGCATCAGAAGAAGAAGGGTAGAAGACAAAGGGTCACTGTACCAAAGAGAACTAGTTGACATCCAACCAGGAGATAGCATAGGAGCAAGAACCAAAGGCCCCATGAAAGGATGGAATCCTGGCTGAAAATTTTTAACAAGCTGATAAAACACTGGAAGCCTTTACTCATCTGTGCCAGGAAATTTGGAAGACAGCTACTTTGGCCTCCTGCCTGGACGTGATTCCTATTTGTACCCATTCTAAAGGAAGGTGATATAACCAAATGCTCAAATGATGGAACAACTTCACTTTTCTTCTTTTTTGTTAATGTAATCATTTTATTGGGCACTCATACATCACTTTCCATCATACATAGTTCAATACATAGTTACATACACTATGCCAAGCATCCCCATTTGCTTGTCCTCATCAACATTCTCCCAACATCTGCCCCTCCACTTGGGCCCTTGATATGAGCCCTCTTCCTTCCCCCTCCAACCTTTCTCCCCTTCCCCCAGTCCTCATTACTCTGCAATCTTTACTGTTTTGTCATATCTTACACTGCCCGACATCTCCCCCTGCCCACTCCTCCCTACGTCTGTCCTCCAGATAGGAGACAGTCTGCGGATCCCCATAGCTGACTTCCTCTCTCCACCCCATTTTTCTTTTTTTATATAAATCATTTTATCGGGGGCTCATACAACTCTTATCACGATCAATACATAAATCAACTATATGTAGACACATTTGTTGCCGTCATCGTTATCGAAACATCCTCCTTCTACTTAGGCCCCGGTAGCAGCTCCCCAAGTTTCCCCTCCTTCCTCACTCCCTCACCTCCTCCCCCAGGAACAATGTCATTGATTTCGTGTAAAAGTACAAATGTCCTGAGGATCACCCAACGACAGGTGAAGCAGTACATTGATAGGGAGCTGGCAGAAGTTCAGACCAGATTCAGAAGAGGATACAAAATTATTAAGAATCAACAGTTAAGATTCCACTTAGATGAAATATCTAGATACGCAAATTCAAAGAATCTGAAAGTATGTTAGAGGTTACCAATGAATTGGGGAGGAAAAAGTGGGGTTTAGTGAGTACGAGATCCTTAATTTCTGTTTAAGGGAATGAAAAAGTTTTAGGAGACAATGGTAAAGGATGTACAACACTGTCAATCTAATTAATGCCACTGATATATAGATATAGAAATATACACTTAAAAATGATGGTAAATTTTGTTATAATAATATTCCTTAAGATGCTGATGCTGCAGATAAATAAAAATCTATTAATTAAAGTACATAAATATGATGGGATAGTATGTGACCTGTAAAAAAGGTGACAAGAGGAGATAGGGGAATATGATTGCCAGATAATAAGCACAGGACCATTTTCTCAGCAATTATCAAAGAGGTTCCACTAAAACGGATATCCTGCACTTCCTCAATGGGAAAATCTACTTAACACTAAGTAGACCCAAGTTTCTTAAAGGTGGAGAGCGGCCAAGCCACCTGACAAGATTCCCTGTAACCACTGACCAGAGGCACAAGCCTCTTTTGTGAGCCCAGCTCCTCCTTGTCCCTAAGGCAATTTTGCCTTGTCCTCAGGGCAACCCAGCCAGTCAAACCTCTGACTTCACTGGCCTCTGATCACCTTCCTTGGATGGCAGACTGCCTGGGCAGCTCCACGCAGACGTCCTCTGGGCCCATCCTATACTTCTCACTTTGTTTGGGTCTCCTTCCTCCTCCTTTCTTTTTTTTTTTTTTTAATTAAATACTTTTATTGGGGGCTTTTACATCTCTTATCAAGCACATTTGCACATAGCTGGCATCATTATTTTCTTTCTACTTGGACCCTTGGTATCAGATCCTCATTTTTTTCCTCCCTCGACCCTCCTTCCCTTGTGAATCCTTGATAAGTTATAAATTATTGTGTCTTCATGTTTTACTCTGACAGATGTCTACTGCATAACAATTAGCATCCTGTAGAGTGGGCGTGTGTGAGGAGAAACATAGATGGTTTTCTCACAAAGTGAGAAAGTGCTCTCCCTTTTTTCAATCATAGTAGCATAAAGTGTACTAAATAATATGTAAATTATTTTGACATGTTTCTCACACTCAGAATGCACTGGTGGCTTTCCCTTCGCCCTTTTAAATGTGCACCATGACTTTCTTGACATGAGGTTGTAATTTTCACTTTCTTTTCTTCAGTTTTTATACTTGTACTCTAATAATTTTACTATTTTTTTTCTAGTCCTCTACCACTTTCTCTTCCAGTATCTTTTGTGTGATCCAAACTTCTGAAGTATGCCCCACCCCAAACAAAAAGAGGCAGGCCTACAGATTCCAGCATATATAGACCGTAAGATACATGAATGGATTTGCGGCTTGGACTCATTTCTAGCCCCAATCTACGAACAATTAGTTCTTTTTTGGAGGGGGGCAGGCATCACCATCCTCTGGTGGGAGGAGGAGGCCCAGCCTTGCTCCTGGAGAGCAGCTGCTGGATTTGAACCACCAAGCCAGTGGGTCGCAGTCCCGCACTCAACCACGATGCCACCAGGGCTCAGCCCAAGTGCTGCATGAGAATTCTTTTTGTTTGTTTTGGGGGGCAGTAATGCCCTCTGGTGGGAGTGGGATGCCCAGCCTTGCTCCTGGAGAGCTGCTCCTGGATTTGAACCGCCAAACCAGTGGGTCGCAGTCCCGCACTCAACCACAATGCCACTGGGGCTCTGCCAATTAGTTCTTAGGACAAAGCCCTACTAAATACATGCCCTCATGGAGAGATCACTGAAGATACAGGTGCTCCAGCAAAGGGGAAGAAACCAAATGATGCCTGGCTATCAAAGTCTCAAAGTCTTGTCTTCAAACAAGCACCTGTCTAAGTAAGGCATCAACTACGTTCATTTGGAAGAAGCACATCACCCTGTGTGATGCAAGGATTGTAAATAATAAAATCCAAATCTGAAGGAAGGCATGGTAGTGGAGCTTAAATTGTGAACATCTGGTTCATGAAAGGCTAGGGATGACACTGGAAGCCCAAAAGTCATTTGCAGGGTCCCTACATGGATCTCTCTGCACAACAGTCCAGGGAGGTGACCAGTCGGTGTGTTGCTATCACACAGAGAGCTTTGTAAAGTGGGTTATGGCAGATGTAGTTAGGTCAAAATGTAACACGATCATTTGATCTCCCTTTTGGGAGCTAATTCAGTTTTTAATATTTTCTGATTTCTTTTTGATTGAGGTTTTGTCTAGTCATTGCTGTTAGTTCTTTGGTTTGGTTTTCTTCGCTTCCTGTTTATGTTTTATTTTCTGTGTATGAAATCTGGGGTAGGTAATTATTGAAAGAGAATGGATTAATATGGCATGGTAGGGGAGAACGGGGAGCGAACAACGAGAAGATGTTGAATAACTCCTCTTAATGTGACTGAATATTAAGCTTTATGATATGTGAAGTGTATGCCAGTAAAACGATTTTCTTTTTCTTTCTTTTTTCTTTTTTTTGTGGCATCACTGCCCTGGTGGGAGTAGGAGGCTCAGCCCTGCTCCTGGAGAGCTGCTGCTGCATTTCAACTGTCAACCCTGTGGGCCGCAGTCCCACACACAACCACTAGGCCACCAGGGCTCAACCTAAAATGATTTTACTTTAATGATACAGAACTATGTTTGGAAGGTGCTAAGATTACCACAGCACACTGGTGAGGGAAGACAAAAGTAAGCTCCTCACCAGCATACGCTGTCAGGTGCTATGTCCAGTTAACGGTGCGCAATTACATAGACATGTAGAGATAACTGTAATGAATTCCACCCAGATGTTCACTGGAATTTCCTCTGAGTGATTAGCTTTTACTTGTTTCTTTCCATTTTTCTATTGTGCTTAAAATTGTTTAATAACTATCATTTGTTTAAAAAAAGTTAAAAGTCATAAAAAGAAATCTATTAATATAGGAATACCTTACAACATACCATCAATTTTTTAAAAAATATACAAAAATGTGTAATGCAACCAGTAATTTTAAAAGACAATTTAATGTGTATATATGTATGTGTGTGCATATATATTCAAGTGCTATGGACTAAGTTATCCAAACTGTGTAACTTTCAATGACTGTAATAGGGGACTTTGTATTCTTTTTGCTTATATCAAATGCCTTCTTATTTTTATGTAGGGTTTTCTAAGCATAAAAATAATAAAAACTTCGGGCTGAGCCCTGGTGGTGTAGTGGTTGAGTGCGGGACTGTGGCTCACTGGCTTGGCGGTTCAAATCCAGCAGCAGCAAGGCTGGGTAGCTCCCACCACCACCCGAGGGCAGTGATGCCAAAAAAAAAAAAAATAATAACTTCGACGAGGGAAAATGAACAAACCATGTTATTCAACAGGGTTTCAAAAAGTTTGTGGAAAATAGAATTTTTGAAAATTAATACTTCAGTGGAATTAAGAGGCTTCAAAAATTTTATGGAATTAAAAGGTAAAAGAACTTTTCCAAGAAGGTTTTGAAGCCTCTCATATATAATATCTCCAACTTATGATGGTAAATCCATATAAAGATTATTGAAATTAATTTCAAGGCAAATCGAAGTTGTCCTTCATATCCAATTTACAATTTCTCAGACGAACTACATGCAAGTCTGACCTCTTGTGCCCACCTGTCCTCAAGGCCGTGTCCACGTATCCCTCGTAGAGCTGCCTCTGTGTGAGGACAAAGAAGTGGTACGCCTCGGCCCCTCTCCACGCGTTGTCTGTGAAGTGATTCGACGTGGACAGAATGTCCTCTTCCAGCAAACCGGCCAAAGCAGAAGTGACCTAGAGCAAAGCCACCCACATGCTGTTAGCACAAACATATGCACCTTATGGACGACCACATAACAATCCTAATAGTCAAAAGAATGTCTGAAATTTTTATTTGCTAAAATAGCTCCAGGAGCAGGTTTTATTATTTTAAATGTTGAGTAAGTTCATTTTTCTATTATCGTTCACGTTTGGTTAAATGAGAACTCTCAGATACCGGGCGCCCTGATGGTGCAGGAGTTTCGTGTTGGACCACCACCTGCAAGGTCAGCGGGTCACCCGCAGCAGCTGCTCTGCAGGAGCACGGCGGGGCTTGCTACTTCCATGCACAGCTCCAGTGGCGGAAACTCACAGGGGCCTTCTACCCAGTCTCCACGGTCGCTAGGAGTGGCCACTGACTCATGACAGGGGGCTTGGTTGTTTTCTTTTCTTATACAACCAAACCCAACACAACACACTGATGATCTGACTCGCAGCGCACTGCAGGGGAGAGTAGGGCTGTTCTGCAGGTCTGCAAGGCAGGAAATCCTCACAGGAGCAGACAGCCTCGTTTTGAACACCTGACCACACACTGAGCAGCTCCAAGGCTTGCCCCACTGTGCTGCAGGCCCAAATTCAATGATCAAATTTTAAACTTTAATAAAAGATTAACCTATAGTGTACATTAAAATAGCATACACATTCGATGAGAGGATTTAAAACTCACTGAATAAGAAGGTATTTTCTACCACGTGAGTGAAAAAGATTTTTAACAAAAATAAATTTAAACAAGGACTTATAAAAGAAACAGTTTAGAATATTGCCTAGTAGAAATTTCTGCTTGAAGATTAATTCTATTAATTCTCCTCATATTGTTTGAGACAATAAATGGAAATACACAAATTACTTATCTATAAAGAGAAGCTTAATGTTAATTATTAAGGGCTCTTACAATCTTTTAACATCAATGCATCAAACTCATGTGTACATATGTTGCCCTCGTTTTCAAAACACTTTCTTTCTGCTTGAGGCATTGCCATTAGCTTCGCTTTTTCCCACCTTCCCACCCTGATGGACCCTTCATAGTTTATAAATTATTATTATTTTCATATCTTACACTGCCCACTGTCTCCCTTTGCCCATGTTTCTGTTGTTTTTTCCCGCTGGAGGTGGGGTGGGTTATACATGAATAATTATAGATGGTCCCCTCTTTCTTCCCCTTCTCCCCTTCCCATCCCCCTACCCACATGGTATTGCTACTCCCATTACTGCTCCTGAGGAGTCAGAGGCGGTTAAGTTCATTAATGTTGTTTGTCAACCTATTCGCTTGGAGGAGCAGGTTTGATGATGGGTAAGACATTCATGAGTTACTGGCAACCTAAGACGGGCACAGTCTTTGCCCATATATAGATATATATATCCCAGAAATAAAGCCAGCTGGTAGTCAAAGACTGGTAAGTTCATTATTTATGTTTGTCATTTTCCCCGTTGGGCATTTTTCATTTGCTCATGGTATTGCTCTATAAGTAATACTATCTTGGATTCCACGTGTCGAGAGCCAGTGTACATGTTCCAGTCTAGCTGGATTTGTTAAGGTAGAACTGGGGTCATGACAGTGGTGGGGGTGGGGGTGGGGGTGGTTATTTAACCCTCTAAAAAACTGGAGGACTGTTGTGTGCTCTGGTGCTATGCAATACCCCGGTTGACTCATTGCTTCTTTGTGACCCTTCTGTGAGGGAATGTCCAGTTGTTGTCAGATGGGGTTTGGGTAGCCTTTCCAACCCCCATCATTTAAATCAATCTATTTGTTTGAGGTCTTCTGATACCCATTGACACCTCATGATCACACAGGCTGGTGTGCTTCTCCCATGTGGGCTTTGTTGCTTCTCTGATAGATGGCCACTTAGTTTAACTTCAAGGCTTTAAGACCCCAGACACCATATATTTTAATAACCAGACACAATCAACGTTCCTTACCATGTACCTGAATAGAGACTCGATGCCCTTTTGCTACTTGAACACTTAACATTTAAATACATGTACATAGACCTAAATCCCTATGAATAGTTACATATGTGATTGCCTATACGTGTACCTCTATAAACGTCATTTGCCTCCTAGATCTTTTTCTATTTTTTTTTTTTACTTTCCTCCTGTCCCACTATCATGTCCACCCTTCATTCCATTCTCAGCTCTTACTTTCGGCTACATTTCACTAGACCAACCCCCTCCAGGCATTCTACGCCCTAATTTTGTTTTTTTCAATGATGTTGCACTTTACCTCTGAACTCTTTCCTTTAACTTTTCCCCGTTGGGCATTTTTCATTTGCTCGTGGTATTGCTCGATAAGTAAAGCTGACAGCACGTAGAGCTTCTTAACACGCAAAGGTTTAGTTCTTTTCTTTGCTTCTTCATCTGCAATCTTTAAAATATTTTTAAATTGGAGCAAGATGTATGTTAATATGATATATTTGAATGTGGATATTCATTTCACAAATTAACTACACATTCTTTTAATAACTATAATCTGATTCTCTGGAAAAAAAAAAGAGGACACACGGCAGGGTATAATAGCACGGTTACTTACTGATACTAAACATATTTTAAAAACTAGAGGCTTTTTCTTTAGTATTCATTAGTATTTAATTCTCTCCTTACTTTTAGCCCTTGAAAATAGAACTCATACTAACATCATAACATATGAAGTACTGCTAGATAACCAAATCAGAATGCGAAAAGCTTTCATGGAATGGGTAATATTTTTCATACCACAGAGGTATTAAAAATGTCACACCATTCATATATACTGATATCAACATCGTGCTTATTCAGAAATTTAAATTTATTTAATTATTTTCAAGAAAATGCTTCCCTTTCTATTAAATCAAAAGGAAGCTGAGCCCTGGTGGCACAGTGGTTGAGTGCAGGACTGCGGCCCATTGGTTTGGCAGTTCAAATCCAGCAGCAGTTCTCTGGGAGAAAAGCTGAGTAGCTCCCACGACCATCACAGGGCAGTGATGCCAAAAAAAAAAAAAGGAAAAATAAAATAGAGTATAAAATTTGCAAATATTTTGATTATAAATATACAGTTTCTCTCCAAATATAAATTAAGAAAAGTGCAGTCCTTTTTAACTTTTACATTCAAAAGACTTCAAAATTATTTTGAATATCAGCAGGGCTGAAATGATCAGTGAAGGGAATTTGTACTTCAAGTTTCCTGCAAATGCTAGAATTTTGTGTTAACTTTAGTACCCAGTAAATATACAACTGTTTAAGTATCAACAAGATGCTGGCACTAATAAATAACCTTGCTGGTAAAAGGACATAATACTAAGGAAATGCAAAGTACAGCAATAATGAAACCAGAGGAGTTTAGCTGCCACAAATATTTGTTTACAAAGAAAATGGGAATCATGTTCCTCGGGATATAGGAAAACATTTGTAACTTCAACAAACCAATACCCACCAAAATGATTAGATTACCTTAAACATCAGTTTAGCTGCGTCAAAAAAGTAATTGGCTTTCCGATAGAGTTCTATGGCGTCAAGAGTTTTATTCTTTTCCAAGAGATGAGAAGCATACCTAGCGAGCAGGGATCCAATCTCTTTCATACTATGATTTGTAGCCAGTTCGACAGCTTTGTTCCACTGGGTATGGGGAGGGGGGATGGGAGAGGGGACAGAACAGTTACTCACAAACTTCCAGCTGCTACACAGGTCCTAAAATTCACACGATAAAACTTTAAATGCAGGACAATAAACAGCACCATTTCAAATTAAAAGCATGTATTTTAAAAGAATATTAAAATCAGCACAATTATACGCTAGACATATCAAAATAGCTAAGTGAGTCTGATTTAATAACTATAATTGAAAAGGAAAATATCTAAATTTTAATTCTGTACAAATTATGTGCAAGAACAAAAACTTGTTTACAGAAGGCAAATATGCATATCAATTAAGAAAATGTCCAAATGTGCTTGACACAATGGATGGATGTATGGTCTGTGAAAAGAGTTGTATGAGCCCCCAATTAAAAAAAATTTAACACTTCAAAATTATTTTTGTCAATTAAATGGAGCTTTATAAAATATTTTAAGGAAATACTTTAAACAAAACATTGCAACTATCATTAAGAGCCAGTAATTCCTATCAGAATTTTGTACTTTTAGATAAATTTCAGCTCTTAAAAGTATCAAATGTGTTTTCTAACGAGAAAGAAAATAATTTTGCCAAAATAAATATTGATAAAGAACTTAATTCTTTCCATTGAAAACAACCATTAATGGTCCTTCTCTGAAAGCAAAAATCCAACTCTAATAAGATGCAGAAAATGATGAAATTACTTCCAGACAAAAACTTGCCAGACTAAAGACCAAGGCTTTGTTTGTGTTCCCATTTCGACTCAGGTATGAGTGGGTCACCCCTCATGGCCACACTGTAGGAAGAAAGTACAAATTCCAACACTTTCTCAGTATCCAACTAAGTAAGGGACTATTGAATTCCCTTCATAAAATTTACCAGGTGCCCCCAAACTCTTATAGTGGCAACCATCTTTTTTTTTTTAATTAGGGGCTCATACAACTCTTATCACAATCCATCCATCCATCCATTGTGTCAAGCACATTTGTACATTTGTTGCCCTCATCATGCTCAAAACATTTGCTTCCTCCTTGAGACCTTGGCTTCTCATTTTTCCCCTCCCTCAGATACCCCCTCCCTCATGAGTCCTTGATAATTTATAAATTATTATTGTGTCATGTCTTACACTGTCTGACATCTCCCTTCACCCACTTTTCTGTTGTCCTTCCCCCAGGAAGGTTACATGTAGATCCTTATAATCCCCTTCCTACCCCACCCTCCCACCACCCTCCTGATATCACCACTCTCAGCACTGGTTCTGAAGGGATCATCTGTCCCGGATACCCCATGTTTCCGGTTCCTATCTGTACCAGTGCACATCCTCTGGTTGTGTTAGATTTGTAAGGTAGAAATGGGTGGGAAGAGGAAGCATTTAGGAACCAGAGGAAAGTTGTGTTTCACTGGTGCTATACTGCATGCAGACTGGCTCGTCTCCTCCCCACAACCCTTCTGTAAGGGGATGTCCAGTGTAGCAACCATCTTTATGACTGGGGTGACTTAAATCTTGCTCAGACTTCAAAATTGGTAAGAGAAGAAGCTGCTCGGTGTGCTTCAGTTACTTACTTGGTTGAGATGTACACAGGTATCTACTGCTGCCTTTGGCTGATTACATTTCAAAAATGCTGTCACAGCTTGTTCACACATTCCAACTCTCACAAACATTTGTGCTATTTCCTGTAGGCACGAAATGTTACTATCAGATTTCATAAACCAAGGAAATCACATCATAATTTGGCAAAACTTTATATGGGCTTTAACAAGAACATATCTATGTGGTATTCTCGTCAGGGACCATCAAATTGATTTTCTGGTCACAGCAAACCCATGTGACAGACAGAGATCATCAGGACTTTCCCCACAGAGCTGGAGGGGCTGAGTGTGTTCCAAGCAAAACCAGGTCAGTCAGCAGTCACACTAACTGTCCGCACCTGTTTCACCACAACTCCTCACACATATTCATAGAGACACTGAATTTTCTTCCAAATAAACACAGGGCCAGAGTCGCCAGCCCAGGAAGGATGCTAATGCAATCTCAAAAACATACAAACAAAATCACTGCCACAAGCAGGCTCTGACTCATGGCAGCCCTTGGAACCAAACCGGGGTTCCTCCCTAAAGCGTTACTGTGTATAAAACTAGTCCTGTCCTGAGTTTCACTGTGGATCTGATTTCTAATCAGGCCCTGAGTACACAGTACTCTTTGATGTTCTCAATTTATTGACAGTCTGCTCTGTCAGGCTCCTGCACAAACCCCGTATCATATATACTACCCCACCCTACCAACACCCCAATGCACTTTGGGTTATTGGAAAGCAAATTGCTGACGACAGATCAGCTCATCAGTAAATCTTTAATCTTGGGTTAACTTTTTTTTTTCTGCATCACTGTCCTCTGGTGGGAGTGGGTGGCCCAACCTTGCTCCTGGATTTGAACCGCCAAGCCTATGGGCCACAGTCCCACGCACAACCACTACGCCACCGGGCTCAGCCCTTGGGTTAACTTTTAAAAGTAATTTTATACAACTAGAGGGACTACACAACACTGTAATATTACAGTAGTCAGATATGATGGAATTTGCCTTCCATTTTCAGGAACTCTCTAATATGAATAATTATAAAAAATTATAAGTATCATTTAATGTCTAAGACAGTATACAATTATAGATTAATTAAAATATAGCTACTATATAAAAACTTTACAAAATAACCTAATAACTTCCCAAACTAAAATTTATAATACATACTGGAAGTAATTTATGGTTTTCTGGAAGTGAGTTCGCAAGATTCTCTAATCCGTCATAATCTTCCAACATATAATAACATTCAGCTAATCGTTCTTGGTTCCGGCCTTGAACATAATATTGTACAGCATTCAACCTATGTGAAGAAAAATTTTAAAACTAAAGTGAATAGTCTATAAGTGAGCGCTTCCACCAAAATGCTCCTTTATTAGAATTATCATTCTTAGTTATTCCTCTAGTCATTATCTTTAGTTCTAGTTTATAAACTGAGCAGAAATACATCTAAATACTGTCATACTTTATTGTAATGATCTTTCAATATTCATAAAAATTAAAAGTAAACTAATCATTGCTAAAAATAATCCATAATAATAAAACAAATACAAAATGCTTGTCTTCCAGCAATAAGTAATGTAATGTCTTAGAACTGTACACCATGATCTCCCACAGTTCAAATCCACCAGCAATATCCAACTAAGCACCAGTCTTGTCAGTTTGGAAGCCCCCAATTTTTTTTTAAATAATTTTATGGGGGCTCTTACAGCTACTACAGCATTCAGTACATCATTTGTATCAAGCACATTTGCACACATGCTGCCACATACATTTCCAAACATTTTCCACTTGAGCCCTTGGTACAAGCTCCTCTTTAAAAAAAAAAAAAAAAAGCTCTCCTTTCCCCTCCCCCCCTTTTTTTAAATGAATCATTTTATTGGGGGCTCGCCCATACAATTCCCATCACAATCCATAACAACATCAATTGTATGCAGGCCATATTTACATACCCATTGCTATCATCACTCTCAAAACATCCTCCCTCCCTCCAGACCCCCAGTATCAGCTCCCTATATTACCCTTCCTCCCCCCCTTCCCCTTGAACCCTTAGTAATTTACAAATTGTTATTTTTTCATACTGTACACTGTACAATGTGTCCCAACACTCGCTTCCCTGTTTTCTGTGTCCCAGAGAGGAGGCTATGTGTACATCCCTGAAGTTGGTTCTCCTTTTCTATTCCTCTATCCCTCCACCCTCCTGGTATTACCATTCCTATTAGTAGTCTTGATGGATCATCTATCCTAAGTTTCCCATGTTTCCATCTTCACTGTACATCTCCTGGTCTAGCTGGATTTATGTGGTAGAATTGGGGTCATAATAGTGGGTGGGAGGCAGCATGGGAACTAGAGGAAGGTTGCATATTTCATTGCTACTACCCTGTATCTTAACTGGCTCATCTCCTCCTTGTAACCCCTCTGCTTTGGGTCCCCAATCTGTACTCCCCCTCATTAATAGTAATATAATTTTAGCTCATTGATGCCTGACTCCGGATCCCTTCACCACCTCATGATCACACAGGGGAAGCCCCAAATTTTATATTACTCATTCTACGATTATAAGGCTCACTTGTTCACCACTGTGAAAACAGAGCTATTTAAATTTTCAGATCAAGGCTAGTCTTCATTTACGTAGCCATATTTAAAAGTGGTTGGGTACTTTCAAGTCAAAGAGTTGCAGGAATAGTAGTGATACAGATGGGCTACATACCATTTCTGTCGATCAGCAAAGTAGTCTCCGATGGCATTGTGAGCTTGCTCAAGGAGACTGTCATCTGCAGCACCAGACCCAGTTTTCAGGAGTTGAAGGACTCTAAACCAATCTCCCAATTTCTGCCGGAGGCCAATAGCAAGATCTCTACAAAAGCATTAATTCACCAAATGTTGACTGAGTGCCTCCTATGAGCTAGTCTAATGTGCCCCTGACTCCAGCTATAGTATTTTCAATCGCCTCATATGCATGTGAAGGTTGGATGGTGAATAAGGAAGACCTCCGAAGAACGGATGCCCTTGAATTACGGTGCTAGTGAAGAATACTGAAAGCACCATGGACTGCCAAAAGAGCCAACACGCGTGTCAGAAGTACAGTCGGAATGCTCCTTAGAGGCAAGGATGGTGAGACTTTGTCTCATGTACTGTGTCCACTTTCTCAGGAGAGACGTGATCCTGGAGAAGGACATCATGCTTGGTAAAGTGGAAGGGCAGAAGATTAAAAAAAGGAAACCCAAGGGGCTGAGCCCCGGTGGCGTAGTGGTTGTGCACGGGACTGCGGCCTACTGGGTTGGAGGTTCAAATCCAGCAGCAAGGCTGGGCCTCCTACTCCCACCACCAGAGGGCAGTGATGCCTAAATAAATAAATAAATAAATAAATAAGGAAACCCTTCCACAAAATGGATTAGCACAGTGGCTGCAGGAGTGGGCTGGAGCGCAGCAAGAACGGTGAGGCTGGCCCGGGCCTGGCATCTGATCCCTGGGAGTCAGCACCAACTCAGTGGAACCCAACCACCCACCGACACTGGGCCCCGTTCTAGGATATCACACAAATAAGTGAACTAAGGTTACTCTCCAAATATTTTACTTCAGAATTGTGTTTGATATGAAAATTAAACATTTTAAGACTACAAAACTTAGCATGACCAGGAAAAGATGCAATGAAAAGGCCTCGAAATGGAAGAAAGAATCTAATTTTCTGCATTTTACTTTTCTCTTATTTGTATTATTTTCCACCAAATAACAATTTAAATAATAATCATTTATTTTTACCAGTTTCTCAGCAATGCTATTTATTTCAAAACAAAGCATAGGGCAACAGTTCACATAGTTTAAATGTCTACTTGGGGCTTAAAGGTTGTGTTAGGAATAAACTGTAAGTACAAATTATACTAATAAAAATTAGACATAGGAAAGTTTACAGCTATAATAATGTAGCTATTATTTTCTCTAAGTCAAAAAATAGAATAAAACCATATCTGAATATCTTTTTCACTTTTCTTGTATGCTCCCTGACAACAGAAAATTAAATAAGACTCAATTTTTTTTCTAAGATAATTTTATTCTACAGCAATGCATTATATAATTCTCAGCTGGACCTTCCCAGGAGCACTAGACGCCAAGTGTAATAAACTCATCTTAAGGACTTGAGTGTTTTAAGGAGGCCACAGAATGGCTTAATATGACTTAATTTTAAAAAGGCAGTCCAAATAATTGACTGTGTAATTAATTATAAAAGTCACTAGTACCTGAAATCCCATTGGGTCATTTGCTTTTTCCCTACTATTAACAGTAAAATCTCCTATAAAAGATAAACAACCTAAGAAATTATATATGCCCACAAATTACAAGGCATAATTAATCAAGGCAAATTACAAACATAAATTAACCAGGGTCACAGAATACCTAGGTTGTGATTCAAACAGAAAATTATTCCCTGTAGTCCTGGTGGCAAACAGAAAATTATTTTCTCAACAAAATAATACAGTGTGTTTAGTTTAGTCTATATTCCCCAGTTATGAAGGGTGAAACAAAGGGGAAAGAAAAGCACCACAAATTCTGGACATCGTTGGGGGAGGCGTGGACCCTGATGAATTACCTTCTATCCATATCAAGGTACATTCTTTCAGCCTCTTCAAACCTGCCGAAGTAAGCAGCGACTTCAGCCTGCTTCATGGACTCACTCTGCAGATGGCCCAGGCGCTTCACAAACTTAATTCCTTGATAGTCTCTGCAGCGCACAAACGCCTGCTCTGCGGTCTGCAAGTCCAGTTTCTGAAGAGCTGCTTCAGCCAGCAGGCGCCTTAAGAAAAACAACAACAACCACACACACACACACATAGCGTCTACTGCAAATTACTGGCAATCAATTCTTGAATGCTAGAACTCAACTATTTACTTTTTTTTCTGTTGCTTCTTAGTAAAACACAGTAAGAACGGATTATTATACCATATTTCAACATTTTTCATATAATGTACTTATGCTATTTCCAAAACTAATATGAAGCCCTATACTTTAAAAATCAGAACAAAAATGGAAGATTATTCCTATCAGGCGTCTTAGATGAAGAGCTGATATCTGAAAAGAATACATTTGACATCTTAGCAGTTATCTTATTTTTTAGGTACCAAAGTCGGGGATGTGGATTGTCCTCGATGAATTGAGAGGCATCTTCAATTCCAACCTTCTCAATCAATGCTCGACTATCTCGCAGGGACCGAATTTCAAAGTTAATTATATAATCCTTATTTGGGTGTTCTGGATTCTAAAGGATGAAAAGAAGGGAATTTCAGAAGTTGTTTTAAGAAAATGAATTATTTTACAATTTAAACACACACAAAATGTTCCACCTTGTGATCAAAAACAGAGAGGGTCAAAATGTCCATGTTTGAATTTTTTAGACTTATCTGGAAAACCAGTAAAGCCCTTCTGTGGCCATCAGGCCACCTTGTGGGCCATGGTGGATGGAGCCTCCTACAGCTTAGTACCTGTGTTTCTTTCATTCGAGTTCCTTTTCCCAAGGGCTGCTCTCTCTATCAACAGTGTTGGTGCCTATCCAATAGTCAAACAGCCCCTGCACTAGCCTCTACTCTTTCACTTCTCTGTTATCTGCTGCCAGGTACAAAAACATTGTCGTCTCCTGTCCAATAGGCAGTCGGCATATAGATGAAAGGAAGAAAAAAGCACCAGTCTTCTTCATTACTTTAAGTCTCTTTAAAAAAAAAAACGCCAGAGGGCAGTGATGCCCCCACTCAAAAAAAAACAACTAGCTAATAGCAACAGTCAGTGGTTACAATTAACCCATCGGTGTTGAATACAGTCTAAGTAATGAAAAATATGAGGCTGAGCCCTGGTGATGTACTGGCTGAGTGCAGGACTGTGGCCCACAGGGCTGGCGGTTCAAATCCAGCAGCAGCTCTCCAGGAGCATGGCTGGGCCTCCCACTCCCACCAGGGGGCAGTGATGCCCCCCCAAAAAATTTTTTTTAAATATGCACCATAAGAGACAATTATTCACCTATGTATAAAGCAATAGTTCCCAAATATCAGCATTCACTGAAAAGGTACAATGCGTCACCCATACCACCTCCTCTGACCACCCAACCAACCGACTATAGCCAGAAACTGAGGTCTTCAGGGAACTCCAGCAAAACAGAGGCCCAAAGGGAAGAGCCTAAGACTTGGCTTCAAACACACTTGTGCTCAAATCATAACTCCATCACTTATGAGTGTGACTGACTACTCATTCCTCTCCGTGCCTACAAGCAATCAGGACCACCTTCCCAAAAGATGAGCTCAGTCACTCCCCTGCTTGACTCCCCACTGGCTCCAGGAAAAGCTCCAACTGTGTCCCGGCACGTTCCATTCTATGTGTATCTCATGACCGAGCCCTGATTCCCCGTCTCAGTTCTGCTAGCACTGCAGATTACACACAGCAGCTCAGACCACAAGAGGGCTCGGAGGCCAATCATGTCTTAGATCATTCCTAACGAGAGGACACTGGCAAATGAGATCACCTTGCTAAGTCTTAGATTCCTCAACTGAAAACTTGGAGAAAATCAGCAAGACTCCTCCCTACTCAGGTTCCAAGGATGAAATGAAGTACTATAGACCAAGCATTTAGCGCAGCTCTGTGATTCAGTCCCAGAGCAGTCCCCAAATCCTCTTTGGCTTCAGACTTTTGAATAGACAGACAGATGGAATCACAGCACCTCCAATCCAAGTCCCAAGTAAGTCAGTCAGAGAAATTTAATTATGCTTAGTTACCTTTAGAATCTCATCCAAAAGAACAGATTTAATTTCTAAATCCTCAAAGTTACAAATATATCCAGAAGTCTGAATAGGTTCCTTTAGAGACAAAAATAAATGGTACATTTAACATAACAACGATATGGAAAATGTTCCCTCCTTTAGCATATGATTATTTTTAATTTTATAATAAAAATTTTCAAATAAAAAGAAAAGCAGCAAGAATATTATTAACTCGGGGCTGAGCCCCGGTGGCATAGTAGTTGTGAGCGGGACTGCAGCCCACTGGGATGGAGGTTCAATTCCAGCTCCACGGAGCAAAGGCTGGGCCTCCCAGTCCCACCACCTGAGGGCAGTGATGCCCCCCCAAAAAAAATAAATAAATAAAAGAATATTATTAACTCCCATTTGTCCCATTCTATGCAATTAATCAATTTTGTTTTATTTCATTTAATTTTAGAGTAAAATATTTACAAAGCAAATTATACATTATATTTACATACAAATACATAATATATTCTCTAATTGAATGACATTTTATGACTACATATTATCACATTTAATTTTCTAATAGCATCAAATATCCAGTCCAAATTTTCCCAATTAACTCAAAATATCTTATATAGCATGATAGTTTTAATTTATGGTATTTAACAATTTATTGTTTTTGTAGTTTACAAACATTAATGTTTGTATCTACATACACAAAATAAGTCCTATATCATACTGCAAAATTTGTCATCTGTAACATTAGACTCTGTGATATACTTCCTAAATAAGAAACTTTTATTTGCCATATGTTAACATGTAAGCCTACTATGTGTTTTATCTTACTGCTCCACACAATAAAAACTATATTTGTAGAGAGTATTTATGTATTGTAATTGAAAGTAGCTGCCTTAAATACTTGCTAGAGATGTAAATATTATATGAATAAAAACATGCTCTTAATGTACTTACTAAGATAATATAAAAATCTGATCATATTGCTCAATGATGAAAATGACACTAGAATTTTAAAAAATAATCTGCACTTATGTGCCTTAAAACTAAATGAAATAATACATCATATTTATACATCTCAAAGTCAGCCCACCTAGAAATAGGATGAAACCACAGAAATTGTAATAAAGAGACACCAAGAAAGCCAAAAGTACGAGGAGAACACCGAGCTCTATTTACAGGTGGTTCAGGAGCCTAGTGACTTAGTGTTCGCTACGCACGGGCTGCTCACTACGGCATCAGTTTGATGCACCGGCCGCGCAGAGGAAGAAAGAGGAGGCTTTCCGCTTCTGTAACAAATGACATCCTCGGAAACCAACAGACGCGGTTGTACTCTGTCACTTGGGGTCACTCCGAGTTGGGAGCCTCTCAATGGCAGGGAGTCTCTGAGTTTTAGTATGTCTAATAAGCCCTAGTGGCACTGTTGCCTAAGTTGAACCTCAAGATCATTGGTTCAAACCCCCCAGCTGCTCTGTGGGAGAAAGATGAGGCTATCTGTTCTCATATAGACTTACAGCCTCAGAAACCCTAAATGAGATCACTGAATCAACTCGATGGCAGTGGGTTTGAGTTTTAATAAGCCTACCTTTAAGAATAAAGTTCCTTGATGACTCTATAGCGAAAACTACCAGAATAAGAGCTCCTGGGGGATCTGGGAGGGGATCAGCAACTTTAGACACAGGATCCCTGGTGCGGTAGTGGGTTTGTGTGGGGTGGTGAGCAGGATCAGCAGTTTGAACCCACCAGCAGCTCTGTGGGGCAAAGACTGAGATTTCTTCTCCAGCAAATATTTACAGTCTCAGAAACCCACGGCATTAACTCGATATGGGTCAGCATTAACTCGATAGCATGAGTTTGGTTTTGGGTTTTTATACATATTGATGTTTGAAAAGACCTCATTTAAATAGATTTAGGAATTATATTATCATTTTGGTCACAAAATGAGCAAAAGCATAAAAAGTTTCTTGCGAGATTTTATAAATTAAAGGTCATGGTCATGATGAAAGTACAGCAAACAAGAAAAAAACAGAACACCTTTCTCATTCCTTACAGAAACTCTGGGATCAGTCACATTATAAAGTAAAAACAATGGCAATCTAATCCGAACTGGCAAAGCCATCTAAAAAGTCTATCTTATCAAATAAACAAACTGAAACATGGGAGCTATACATTTTTAAAAACCTCACTATATATAAAGTGTGCACTGAGCTTCAGACGTGAGCTAATATGTAATTATAACAATTAGAATGACACCTTATTAAAATAAAGGTGTGTGATCCTTTAAAATTTTATCTTTTTCTCCTTTTAAAATGCCTATTTGAAATGAGTCATCAGGTATTTTTATTAACTTGGGAAGTCATGGATATAACTAATGAATAAGTAAGGAGGCAAGTTTAGGGTGCATTCAAATATTCCCATACCACTGGCTTGGAAAGGAGAAGGGAATACACAAAATATGAGAGCTACTGAGTGAATGAAAATGTGAGCCGGGAAGGAGCAATAGTGCCCATGAGAGGGGAGACGGCATTCGGCTCACGAAAGGTGAAGAACTGAATCAGTACCTTGAGAGGACTATTGGAGATGAAAGGAATTTATAATTCACAAATGGTAAGAATTTATTGCTTTTACCCTTCCTATAATAACTTATTTCTTGAAAAGCTATTCTATTCTATAGCACCGCAGGTCTATTAAGTTCTTGAGGTTGATGGGTTACCCATACCAAGCCAATGAGGAGCCAAAGGAATGCCAGCGGAGTAACTAACCAAGCAGGGGCCACACTGAGTCAGTGTCTCCATGCAGAATGAGAGGAACAATACAGCACGGCTTCTAAAGAAATCCAGTCAGTGGTGAAATTGTAAGAAATCCACCTACCTCTAAATCTAATAGAAATTGAACTACTTGCCAGACCAGAAAATAACTTCAGATTAAAAAATATCAAGCTCTCTCAAAACTACTTCAAAAGCACTTTCCGCCAGGCAACCATTTGTCTCGGGAAGAGGCAGAGCTGGTGTGCCACACACGTGTGTGTAGCCAGGTACAACAAACCTCCGTACCTCTCCCGGCTTATGTCTCTGACTCTGACTTGGGATGAGTTAACATTCCGAAAGGCTCCACTCAGGTCCTCAAAACAGCCCTGGGATGCCTGTGGGATTTCCACACTTGTTCTGTGTCAAAGGTTAACTTCCCCTGGCCATTAAAGGAGCTTCCTGGTCTGATCCACCAGCCCATTTGGACCATTACTCAGGGTCTAAGAATTACAAGAATCCCTAAGATTCCTAAAAATTTTAACAAAGGCTCTGAGAGTAAGTTATACCAGGAAGTTTGCCAATCTCAAAATTCTAATACAGCTCAAATGGGTAAAATATGACAACAATTTATGATAGTAAAGGAAAAAATTATTTCCCCCTAAATAAATATCTAAAGAAGATTGTTGGCAGGTAAGGGGGCAGAATATGCAATTTCCTTCCAAGAAAGAAACATTTGGTCCAAATAGAAAAGAATGTCATACACCATTTATTATCTCATCTTTATCATTCCAGGGGTCCTCAGACTTTTTAAACAGGGGGTCAGTTCACTGTCCCTCAGACCACTGGAGGGCCAGAGCATAGTTTAAAAAAAACAAAAAACTATGAACAAATTCACTGCGGACTGGGATGAGTCGGCTGCTAAGCAGGACAGCAGCAAAAACACTCAGCAGGCCGGATAAATGTCCTTGGTGGGCCGCATGTGGCCCGCAAGCCATAGTTTGAGAACCCCTGATTTACACTAAAGTAGGGCAGCAGAAACATAGTTAAGTTCCAGATACAAAATTCATTTTTAATTTAAAAGTTGTTTAAAACATATTGCTTTACCAGCAGCAGCTCTCTAGGAGCAAGGCTGGGATTCCTACTCCTACCAGGGCAGTGAAGCCACACACAAAAAAGAGAGAGAGAGAAAAGAAAAAGATATTGCTTTAGTAATGTTTTGAAGAGGCTGCCATGAAAATGTTTTTGTATTTCCTAAAAACAACAAAGGTAATAGTTGGTCCAGATGCATACGAGTAATGACAGGGAAACCCACACCTCACTATCAGTTGATGTGAGTCACAGTTTTTCTAAAATACAAAAATAAAATAATTTCAAAATTCAACTATAAAAATGATCAAGGAAGGGACTTCTTGACTCCTATCTTTAGTATCTAATGTTCCAATAGCAAAAATTGATTTTCTCACAGGAGACTCGGTAGAAGACCAAATTTGTGTGTGTGTGTGTGGGGGGGGGGGGGTCGTACTCTGTGTCTGCTCTGGAGGAAGTGTCCATTTCAGCTTCAGCCCATAGAGAAATACATGAGCCTTAGCATCCTTTATCCCCCATCTCTCAGTCTGGCTTGCACTTCATTACTTTCATTTCAAGAGATTAACGCAAGGCACATTCTACATTGATCCTGCTTTAAAAACATAACAAAGTAAGCCAATTCTCAAAGGGGATTATGACCATCAGGCATAGAACATGCTTTCAGGGGACACAATTCAACTCATAATAAAACACAAAGGAGAGCAGATTAATCACAGTCCTCATTTGCATATTGCTAGCAATATTTGGGGGTAACAATGTAAATATAAATAGGTCATAAGGAGCACAGAATAAGGTGGATAGGTATGTAAAAGGAAATGGACAAGATAATTTTCAAAGCAGCATTTTTTTCTTTGCTAGATTGAGTTAAGAAATCTTAGTAAATAAGGCTATTAAATTTCTTTAGATACCTGGACAATGGAAAAATAACAGAGATTATAAGGTGACCATGGTTAAAAGAACAAAAGAAACAAAAAAATCACAAGGCGCAAGTGCTTAGATGGTAGAGAATATTTAAAAGATAACGATCATTCCCACTTAAGAAAAATATTTTAAAATTCCACAGAGGTTTCTACTTTCAAAAATTCTTGCAGCCAACACCAACAAAATCCTTGAAAAAATGGAAAATATCCTTATTTTGATATTTGGCTCATTTCTTATGCATTATTTAGCCTCATTTTATGATTTTTACCTCTGGATCCAAGTTTCTGAAAACATACATTCTTGTCTTCTCCATCATTGCAAATAAATCAGGATTATCTTTGGCCCACTTCATATCCCAGACATCTTTCCGCTCCAGTTTTAACAGCTCGCCAATTACTTGCTGTCCCGTACTGTCTGTTCCCCGTGCATCCAAGTCAAAGAAAGTCAGAACTCCTGAAATGTCTATGATAGCAAGACGACTAAAAATAATGAAATTGAACCAGAGGGGAAAAAAGGAAAATCACTATCCACAATTATAAATATAATCTATAAACACTGTCTTCAAAATCAGTTGACCAGAAGCCGGGGTATACGGTAGAAAAAGCTTTACAATTATAAGTATATGGTTTTAAAGATTTTTTAAAATATAAACTTAACAAAAGACATGATTACTCTTATAAAGAAGCTGTATCCAAAGCTTTAACTAGCTGTAACACAAATTTAAATTGTGTCAATGTTCAAACTTGAAAAGTCAAATATTACACTAGCATTTCCATATGTCCAGTCAACGAAAGACAACTTGAGGCAACCATCGGACAATAAAACAATAATAAACCAAAAGACAAATTTAAAAGAAATGGTCTTTACATCTATTACATAAACCCAGCAATCTCAGCTGATATCATCTAAGTCAGTGGTTCTCAACCTATGAGTTGCAACCCCCTTGGGGGGTCAAATGACCCCCATTCATAACAGTAGCAAAACTATAGTTATAATATGTAACTGTGCATTGAACTATGTTAAAATCAGTAAGCAAATTTTTAAAATTACAGTTATAAAGTAGCAATGAAAATAACTTTCTGGTCGGGGAGGGGGTTCACCACCACATGCAGAACTGTATTCAAGTGTCCCGCAGCATTAGGAAGGTTGAGAACCACTGCTCTAACTCTAACACACAAGAAAGCGTCCAGGCTTACCTAGAGTTGCAATTCAAGGACAGCTGGTAGGCTCGACAATTAAGCGAGTATTTTTGAAGCAAACCAACATTAGGAAGACTGTATCTCTGAATAATGCCAGAGTCACGACCCTATGGAAAGCATGTTTGGTTACTTTATTTGCTACAATATAAAGCTACAATAGGTTTCTCTTTATGGTCTAACATTTTTTGTCAAAGTCAAAATGATGGTATCATGGTCATTCTAACAGTGAATCACATTAGTAAGTAGTGTACTTTTCTCTCCTAATTAAAACCTTGTCAAGAAAACTATTGAAAGTACTCCAATTTTTATGCAATGTTCAAGAAAACAGTCAGAAATCTCACTGTTCCATACTGTATAAATTCTTCCATCTCAAGGAAGAAATCTCAAGTCTCTGCTTTTGGGTTTTTCTTTTGGGTCTGGGTTATTATTCAGAGTATATTAAAAACTAAAACTGAAAGCACTCAGTGAACTGAGTTCACACATATTTTGTATTTCATAGAGATGACAGGTTCAATTAATATCACAAAATGAAATAGCTGCTACTGAAAATCTAGGTTTTTAAACTGCAGCTATGTACTTGATAAAGTGTGGATAAAGGCATATAATACAAAAGTAAGTGGCTTTAAAGAAAAAACAAACAACTTTCTAAACAACCTTACAAGACCATAAGGTTGGCCGCTCAGCAGGCAGTACAACAGAACACGAAGAGATGGTTTCCAAAGGCTCTCGGCTCTTGTCCTTCAGGGTCACTGCCCCAGGACAAGTGGCGGGCTTCCCAGGGCTGTCTCTGGAGAGCAGCCCTGCTTTGGTGTCACGATGCTCAAGAGGTGCTTTCAGCAATGTGAGGAGGGGCTGATGGTTCATGCATGCTTTTTTAATGTTTAAGAAAAAACTTCATGTATGAAAACACATCTAAATATGTATCTTAAGATCAAAGGCACTAGAGTACTAAAGATTTTGGTGGGGAGAAAAGGGCACTTTTAAAAAACATTTGAAAACGATAGCAGTGCTAAAATCTGTTTATTTTCCAACAGTTTACGTTATGGATAGCCTCTGTCTTCTAGCAATTCAATTTCTGTGATCGATTTCAGATGCATATTTCTTTCCCCAAATTCCAAAAGCACGACTAACCGAACAAAAATCTTAGCACACATTGAAGAATCAAAACAGAAAACAGTAGATTCCATAGACCTGACTGTGAAATACATTGCTTAAAACACCTAAATCACTATGAAAAAGAAATCCTATGCTCTTAAGCTATTTTTTCCTCCATTAAAATTAACTCACAGCAAAAAGAAAGTAACCAGAACTGGGATTACATGCTATTACGGTTCTGTTTATAAAACTCGTAACTCTGCCAGCATTAGTGTATTAAAATAAACATCTTTTTCTAAAACTAATATTTTCAAATGCCAGAGCTCAAAAAATGACACTGTAACATTGATTCTCTTTGAAAAATTCTGCACAAAATCTGCCATGGGCTTTTCTATTTTTCAGGCTGGCAAAAACATCAGCTTTTCATTCTAAGTCTTAGAAAAGTGGCTGAAAATACTTTCTCCGATACACAGTAACAGACCATCCAGCTAGAGGTACACACTTACTAAGACCCTCTACCATCATCCTCTACTCTCCTCCCACATCCTCCTGTGCTTCCTGGAGCTCACTCACCCTGATGACATACTTTCTCTTCCTAATTTCTCAGCTGGCAGCATTCTATTTTTTGTAAGTGATAAACAGTTTGTATCATATTTCACACTTTTCTTATTGCTTACATTAAACTTAGTAAACAATAGGGTGCTAACAAGATGATATTCAAATTCAAAGCACGTTGCTCGACCCTGTTTTTGCAATTTAAACAATTATTCATAAAACGTTTTTTACAGCTTACCACAATCAGTGTCTTATCAGATGCAGTTATAGCACAAATTGGGTCCCTTGTTCCCTAAAATAAAGTAATCAATTGTTATTCTCCAACAAGTATTTATTGACTGACCATTTCTATAGTAGGCAGGGACTATTCACCAAGAATTCTCAAATAGGATACAGGCTCCCTACCATGTGCCAAACACGGATCAGAGTGCTGGAGATTTGAGTTAAGAAATCTTTGCCTTAAGGGATTACTCAAAAGTCTACTGGGACACCAAATAACAATTCAGTATACTAAAAAGTAGAGTCACTCAAACATTGTTCTTGTCATTGGCAGGTGTTGTCAAGTTGGTTGCAACTCACAGTAACCCAATGTAAACAAAACAAAAACACTGCCCAGCCCTGTGCCACGGTCAAACTCTTGAGCCCGTTGCTATAGCCACTGCAACAATTGATCTTACTGAAGGTCTTCCTCTTTCCTGCTGATGCCCTCCTCCAGGAACTGGCCCCTCCTGAAAACATGTCCAAACTACCAGGGAGAAAGTCTTATCCATCAAAATAGATTTGTTCTTTCTTCTGACAGTCTAAAGTCTTTCAATATTTTTTGTCAATGCCATAATTTGAATGCCTCACTTCTCCTTTAGTCTTCCAGATTTGCTGTCCAATTTTCACATGTAGATGAGGCAATGAAAATATTGTGGTTTTTCTGGCTCAGGGTACGGTATAGCACTGATGAAACATACAACTTTCGTCTAGTTCTTAAATGCTTCCTCCCCCCCCCCACCCCCCCCACCCCCACTATCATGATCCCGATTCTACCTTGCAAATCTGGCTAGACCAGAACATGTACACAGGTACAGATAAGAGCTGGAAACACAGGGAATCCAGGACAGATAAATCCAGGAACAATGATAGTAGTAATACCAGGAGGGTAAGGGAAAGGTGGGGGAAGAAAGGGAGAACCACAGTGATCTACATAGAACCTCCTCCCTGCGGAACGGATAACAAAACAAAAAAAGTGGGTGAAGAGAGACATCAATCAGTATAAGACATGAAAAAATAATACTAATTTATAAATTATCAAGGGTTTGTGATGGAGAGCAAGTGGGGGAGGAAGGGGGTAAAATGTGCTGATACAAAGGGTTTAAGTACAAAGAAGGGCTGAGTCCCGGTGGCATAGTGGTTGAGTGCGGGAATACGGCCCACTGGCTTGGCAGTTCAAATCCAGTAGCAGCTCTCTAGGAGCAAGGCTGGGCCTTCCACTCCCACCAGAGGGCAGTGATGCCCCCCTCCCCCCAAAAAAAGTACAAAGAAAATGTCTTGAGAATGATGATAGCAACAAATGTATAAATGTGGTTGACATTTATACATGGTGGATGGATTGTGATGAGTTGTACAAGACAGCAATAAAATGATTTCAATGTATAGTTATCTATTACATATATATTATGTCTTGAGTTAGATGCATCCTAGTCCTCACAAAGACATCGTGAGGATGTTCTTAACTTTAAAGAGGTCTTTTGCTAGCACATTTGTCCAGTGCAATGTACCCTTTGATTTCTTTAATGCTTCTCCCAAGAGATATGCTTGTGTACTCAAAACCTTTCACTACTTCGATCTTTTCTCTGTTTACTATCATGCTGTCTATTGATCTGGTTGGGCCGACCATTGTTTTCTTCACATTGAGGAGTAATCCATACTGAAAGTGGTAGTCTTAGGTCTTCATCAGTAGGTGCTTAAAGTGTTCCTCTCTATCAGAGAAGGTGGTGTCATCTGTATATTGCAGGTTGATAATAAGCCTTTCTCCAGTGTTGGTACATTCTTCTTCATACACTCCAGTTTCCTAGATGAGGTACTCAGCATACAGATTGCAGAATGCACCCTGTCCTGAATGTAAACCACTCAGTGGCCCCTTGTTCTATTCCAACAACTGTCTCTTGGCCTACATGTAGGTTCTGCATCTTCACAACTAAGGATTCTGGCATTTCTTTATTCACAACATTGCCCTTTGTTATGATTGATATAGTCAAATGCCTCTGCATGGTCAATAAAGCATAAGTAAACATCATTTTGTTAAACTCTGCTTTCAGTCAAAGTCCATTTGATGTCAGCAATGATATATATCCCTCAAGCTCCAGATCATCTTCTGAATCTACTTGATTATCAGGCAACTCCCTGTGGATGTAATATGCAACTATTTTAAAATTATTTTCAGCAAAATCTTACTTGCATATGACATTAATGAGACTGCTGGATAGTTTCTGCATTCTGCTGAGTCATCTTTGGAACTGGCAAAATATGGTTATCTTCCAGTTGGTTAGCCAAGGAGCTCTCTTCCAAACATCTTGGCCAAAAAGAGTATGCGCTTCCAGTACTGAATCAGTTTGTTGAAAGATTTCAATTGGTATTCCATCAATTACTGGACCTTGCTTGTTGCCAGGGCCTTCAGTACAATTTGGACATCTTTCTTCAATACAATTGGTGCTTGATCACATGCTACCTTTTGAAATGACGGAACATCCACCAATTATTTTTGGCTCCATGATCCCAAGTACCTCCTGTGATGTTTGCCATGTCATTCGGCATTTTGCACCATTAATATGTCAGTTTGCTGTACTGTGGTCGCTGTGATGGTGAAAGCTACGCTACCAGGAGGGTCACCCACAGTAGACAGGTTTCAATCAAGTTCCAGACAAGGGCATATTAGGAACAAGAAACAAGCTACAACATCTGAAAGGATTAGCCACTGAGTATTTTACAAGCAGCAATGAAACACAAACAACAGTTTAGCTTAATGAGTGAAAATGTGTTTTGAGAATTATGCTTTTTCAAGAACTACACAGGATCAAATTGACAACAGTAACTTGAAAGACTAGAAAGAAACCTTAGGGGTCAAGGGCCTTGCTGTGAAGTGCTGTCCAGTTCGCTCCAACTGACAGCGATACCACATGTAAGAGAGCCACCCTGCTCCGTCACCCACCATCCTCAGACACTGCTGTGTGCGTGCGTCCATGGTTGCAGATAATGATGTCCATGCATCTTATTGAAGGCCTTCCTCTTTTTCGCTGACCCTCTACTTGATCAAGCATGACATCCTTCTTTAGGGTCTGGTCCCACTTACTAGCATGTCCAAAACATGTGCGATGAAGCTTGACCATATCCACTTCTAAGAAGCATCTAGTTTGTACTTTTTCTGAAACATATTTGTTCTTTCTCCTGGCAGTCATGGGAGCATTCAATATTCCTCACCAAACAGTCATTTAACAAATATTTGTTTAATAAATGGACAGCTATAAAGTTCACTAGATGAACTCTTCTGTATTTTATTAGATAAGTCACTAGATGTACAGTTAAAAGATCTAAGTTTAAATCCTCACTTTGATACATAATCCCTTACTTTATGACCCTAAGTCAACTATCTTCTCTGATGATCATTTTCCACTTGATAAAATGGAAAGAAAACTAAACTTCCTTTTTGCCTTACAGAACTGTGAAACTCAGACAGGAAACCTGGTAGGGAAGAACTTTATAAGCAATAAGGTAATGAGTTAAATACTTTTAAAGAAACCTGGTAGCACTGTGAGCTAGAAAATCATAACAAAAACAAGGCTTTTTACTCAATTATTTAATTATATTAGTTTACAAGCAAAAGCAGTTTTCCCTGAAGCTCACTAAATTATGTTTGGTGAGAAAATATGGGCTACTTGCTAACATGCCAGAAGTGATGGGCCAATCTACACTAAGGAGGTGATGCAGAAGGGGAAGAGGACAGGGCGGGAGAGAGAAGAGAAGCAGAAGCAAAGAAAACAAAGTGGAAAGGGGAGAATTATGCTCCCGAATATTTTTAGAGACTGTTTTTCTAAAGAGTAACATATTAGTCTACTATTGCTATTATTTTAGTCTAAACATTTTCAAAATCAAAGATTAGGACTAGAGTGACATGGTATTTACTAGAAATGAATTCTTTTTCAGGTCTCAAAATAAAATCACCAAATCTCAAAGTCTACAGTACTTAGATTTGCTGGCAAAGATAAAATCACCTACTTGAATGGCTTTACTGTAATCCAGCACCCCGTCCACTGATCCAGAAGGAGTATCATCAACATGATAAATTCTGTAAAAAAGATCAGAATGTCAAGGGAAGTATAAGTAAGATTACACCATTTCATAATATATAGGATATTGGAGCCCTGGGCTGCGATCTGCAGGGTCACAACATACAGAATAACTAGAAGTTTAGGTGACATCATTTAATAAAAATATTCTGCTATTTTCAAGAATTTCTAACACAGCTAAATCTTAAAAAGATAGAGACGAACTGCTATTTGCCAGTTTTGCAAGTGCTATGGCCCTAAAAAGTGTGTGAAATTTTATTTGAACATCGAATTGTACTTTCCACTGAATTTCATTAAAGCGTGAGAGATTTTACTTTACTCTGCAGTCCACATCTATTAGAAGTTAAGTTTGAACACACTAATTTCCTCTATTATTTATAATTCCCTTTTCATCCACAGGCTTATCATATGTAAATGTATTTGGGGAATTGTATTGAGTGGAGTTCTTGTTTGTGAGTAAAGACTCCCGTCCCTGTGTCTCCTGTCTTATGCATGTACATCACCTTGGGTCTTCTACCAGTCTCTCTGATCCATGTATGGTAGTATTTATTCACACTGCATTCACATTGCTGGTTTACTTGTCTCCCCTACAAGGTGGTGATTTTCCGAGTGGGGAAAGGCACAGAGCTTTACGATCTAGAGTCTAGTCCACTGTCTAGTACTATCCAGTACCCAGTACAGTGCTTCACAATGGTAAGTGTTCTGTACTGTCTCAGGGTAAACTATTAAAATGAACAGCAGCAAATAAGAAAGATAGCATAGTACAAGGCCCTGGATAAATGATTAAACTTCTCACAGCTTTAATTCCTCCATCTTTAAAGTAATTGTAAAAATTTCTACTGTGAGAAGCATAAATACAATGATGCTTGTCAGCCACAGAAGCACTGAGCCTGACACACACCGGAGTTTAATAAATGGTAGCTGTACTACCATCCCAAGAAAATCAAGCTGTTTTCTATCTTTTTTTTTTTGCTTTGTTTTTTGGGGGCATCACTGCCCCCTGGTGGTGGGAGTAGGAGGCCCAGCCTTGCTCCTGGAGAGCGCTGCTGGATTTGATCCTCCAACCCAGTGTGCCGGAGTCTCGCGCACAACCACTACGCCACCAGGGCTCAGCCCACTATTTTCTATCTTTAAAATACCATGAAATACTATCACTGTTCATTTAAAATCAAAATTGTGCTTTTAACAATGTAAGATGGAGAACAGATTTTAAGTAAATTTAATAGACCTATACAGTGTTTTATCTGAATCTCAATTGACACAGAAAAGGCATGTTATGAAGTCCCAATATCACTTCAATAAAACTCTCTGCAATATAAAGAACAAAAGGAAAATCCCTCAGCACAATTAAAGGCATACATACAAAAGCCAACATTAGACTCAATAGAGACTTATAACCACCTTCCCCTTGAGAACAAGAACCGGATGTGTTTGACCACCCTTACTCGATATTACACTGGAAGTCACAGGTAGAAGATGAAAAAGAGAAATAAAGCACATCTTGACAAGGAAAAATAAAACTATCCCCGTCTTGCTGATGAAAAATTTGAATGCCTTCACACTAACAAAGGAAGTCTGAAAAGGAAATCAGAAAAACTATACATTTATAATGTCCCTTAGAAAAATAAAATATTGTGAATAAATATTATGAGATAGGGAAAAAAATCTATAAAATTCTATGCAAAAACTAAAACAAACTTACATATAGAAAAACATACCATGTTTATGTATAAGAAGCTTTAACATTGTGAAAATGTAACATGGAGCCAAATTTCAACAACATTCTTTAATGGTAATCACCAATTTCACATAAAAAGGAAAGAGACTACAGATAAGCAAAGCATTACTGAAAAAAAGGAACAAGGTAGGAGGTCTTACATTTCTCAATCTCATAGCATTCTACACAGTCATGGTAATCAAAATAGTCTGGTACTGGTACAATGACAGATAGAATCTAATGAGACAGAATTTAGAACACAGAAGTAAATTCACCTACCTGTGGAGAACTGATCTTCAAGAAAGGATTGAAGTCCATTGAATGGGAAGAGGAAGTCTCTAGCAAACAATGCTGGCAAAACTACAAATTCATTTGCAGACAGATGAAACAAGATCCATACCTCGCACCATACACAAAAACTAATTCAAAATGGATCAAAGATCTAAATGTCACACCTAAAACTCTAAAGATTATAGAAGGAAAAGTAGAAACAACACTAGGGTCACAACACACAATTTAAACAGAATCCCAACCACTGCTGATGCACAACAGCAGAAGATGAAAGTAGGATCTCCTAAAACCAAACATTAATTCTCATCAAAAGACTTTATCAAAAGAGTATTTCTCACAGATGAGGAAACAATGTTAGCTTCAACATGTTTTTATAGAAGAATCTAAACTCACTGCCATTGGGTCAACTGCAACTCACAGTGACTGCATAAACGGGGTTTCTGAGGACACGAGTCTCTCCAGGAGTAGACAGCGTCATCTTTCTCCTGCAGAGCAGCTGATGGGTTTGAAGTGCCAACCTTGTTATGAAGCAAAAAATACAAACAGACAAAACACTATGGCTTGATGGCTACCAGGGATGAGAGAGGGAGGATGGTGAGAAACACTCAGTAGATACAGAGAAGAGTTCATTCTGGTGAAGCAAACAATACTGGCAGGGTCAGCACCGCACGCTCAAGGCAAAGGAAAGCATTGAGGAAAACAAAAATAAAGGAAAGGCAATGCAGTAGCATATAGAATGCTGCAACAACCATAACGAGTAAGAAACTTTCGGTAGATACATAAATAAATATGGATGTTAAATAAATAAAGAGGTGGCATGGAACTATACTACAAATACCTATCAGCATGGTAATAGATTCACATATATAACAGATGATATAGGGGCACAGTTATAGAAAATACTTTAGACCTCAGGATGAAACCATCGGATTCAGGCTAAGGATCACAGCCTCAAGAGACATCTAGGACTAGGTCAATGAACAAAACATAGTACATAAAGATAATGTCATACCTCCTAGTTTGGTGAAGACATCCGTGTGCATGTATGTATATATACTACACACACTACGACATCTACATATAGAATGACTATTGGTTTTGTCTCACCTACGCAAAGAAGAATGAAGCTGCATGAAGCAATTAGTCCAAAAGATTAATGGCCCTCATGAATCCAGTCTTCTCTAAGCTGAGACCGTAAGAACAACCATAAGGTGGCCCAACGACAACTATCAACCACTCTGACCAAGACTGTAATACAAGAGCCCAGTTAGAAGGTACAAAAATATAAAGTACAACAAAAATTTTAAAAAGGTACAACAAAGTTCAAAGCAAAAAACAACAAACAAATAGAGACCAGACACTGGTCTGAAAAAGACTAGAGAAATGCCTGAGACTACTGCTTTAAGAAAATCTTACGAGGAGGGGTAGGTGGAAAAAAAAAAGAAAATCTTCTAACTTGGAATTAAAGACCTTCCCAAAGGCCAGACCAATATGAGGACTAAAAAAATAATAATATGAAGTGTGTCTTCCTCAAAAGGCAACATTAGGCCAGAACCTAAGATGAAAAGTCAAAAGAAGGGCAGGGAAACTGGAAATGAAAATGAGGAACCTAGGAGAGGATGCTGCCACCTTTCAGAGATTCCAACCCATGTCACGAAGCAATCTGGGTTTGAACTGTTGATTGGGAAAAATGGATTTGCTATGTAAACTGGAAAACAAATTTGCTATGCAAACTTCCATCAAAGTACAATAAAATGGTCAATTAAACTATTTTTTAAATTAAGTACAATAAAATATATTTTGTTTGGGAAAAAACCACCAGAATATTTGTAGGAAGGTGATTTCAACCTAAAATTAGTAAGATAACTCCTAACATACACACACAGTCTCACCTCACAACAAATCATTAATCTATTTTTTTAAATACTTTATACTTTTAGAATAAGTGTAATTACAAAGCAACAACAAATACAGAATATCAGTAACAGATAATATACCTAACAAAATACAGTAGACACACTTTCACATTGGGATGAAATACAGGAAATCGCCCTAACCCGGCTTCTAATCTACATAGCAGACCCCTCTGTACGCACACTTACCAGAAGTAACTCTAACTCCAGACTGCATAGATTCCGAGGCAAGAGAAGGAAACCAAGATGCCAATTTATCCCACCTAAAGACTGTCAAAAGCCCCGCCTCTCCTATAGTGACTGATAGTAGGATGACGTATCTATCGCCCCCTTGCTGCACTTCCTGGAAAGAGACCTCTACCCTTTCCCAGTAAGAATGAAACTCTCAACATTCAGACTTCAACCCAAGTCATCATGTCAACTTAGCAAAAGCCTAGCCAACTACCACTGAGTTGATTTAGAAACAAAATAATTGTCTAGGACAAAAGAGAATTGACCCATGGGGGATCCGAGGCTGTCAATCTTGCCTCATCATCACCTCCCATGTAAGAGCTGATGGGTCCAAACCCACGAACTTGTTGGTTATCAGCCAAATACTTAAGCCACTGTGCCACCAAGGCTCCTTTACAATACCATTTAATAACCTTAATATTTCAGGGATGTGCATGGGGGAAGCGAGCCATTTCCTTATAAAAACCTCTGATTTCCAGTCTTTATCTCGTATGATTCTTTTGTTACACTATCTTCTTAAGGAACCCTGGTGGCACAATGATTAAGCACTGGGCAGCTAACTAAACGGTCAGGTATTGAACCCGCCAGGTAGGTGCCCCTTGGCCTTGGGAGAAAAGATCTGGCAATCTACTCTTGGAACAATCAGTGTGCAGAAAACCCCATGGGCCAGTTCCACTCCATTACACAGGGTCACCATGAATCAGAATCAACTCAAGGACATGCAACAAAAACATTTCCTTTGAATCAATTTAAACAGATAAATTTGAAAGACGTTCAAATTAATGGCAAATGTGACTTTTTAAAAATCCAAACAATTTCTAATTTCCAAACATGGAATCATAATTATTGTTTTATTTAAATGTGATCTGGTTGAACTACTAAAAAACATGTATCAAGACATATACCTTTCTCTTCCTTCTTTTCGCGACCGCATGATCTGATTAATTTCCAATGCCGTAAGTTTCTTTGCCACACGATATTGCCAAATATAAAATGCTTCTTTCGAAGCTGCTATCACATGGGTTTTGGTCATTGTAACAAACAATGGTACTATTAAAAAAAAAAACATTAAGACAGTTAAGTTATATTACACAGAAAAACAAGACAGAGGGCCTCAGTGATTACTGAGTCCAATTCCTTATGCTACAGACAATATACAAGTATCACATATAGACTTAAAATACCCCCCAGGCTCTGAAATAAGAATCAAACGCTGGTATCAGCATACACAGAAATTAACTCAAAATGTCTAACAGCCCTAAGTTCAGAACCAAAGATCTTCTATAAAGGCATTAGAAGGAAACTCAAGAGAAATTTCTGTGAACTTAGATTAAGCAATTGTTTCTTAAAGCACCAAAAGCACAAGTGACAAAAGAAAAAGAAAACAGACTCCATCAAAATGAAAAGTGCCTGCGCTTCAATGGGTACCATTAAAAAAGTAAAAAGCTAGCTCACAAAATAGGAGAAAATAATTTAAAACCATATAGATCATAAAAGACTGTATTTAGAAAATAAAAAGAATTCTTATAGCTCAATAACAAGGAAACAAGTAACCCAATTGAAAAGGGGCAAAGGAGGTATACAAATGTCAATAAGCATATGCAAGGATGTTCAACATCACTAGCCATTAGGGAAATGCTAATCAAAACCACAATGACAAAGTATTTCACATCCCTTAACAGGTCTAAACAGACAACATGTTGGAAATCATGTAGACAAACTAATTTCTAGCCTAGCAATGCCACTCCTAGTACACATACTCGAGTATATGATGAAATACACATGCTTATGTAATCATTTAGCACAACAGTATTTATAATGGCTAAAAAGTGGAAGCAAATCAAATGGTCATCCACTGATAATCAACCCCCTTGCCTTGTCACCTCTCAATTCCTCCGAATATATGTGTCCTTATTCCATATTCCCTTTCAAAGCAAATGGGGCTGCCAATTGCCGTACAGCCACATGAAAAGCCAGAGTCGTTCTAGACCTCACTCCACATGTAACGAACTCACTGCTTGACTATTTCTTCTTCCTCACAACCTTACTACCCCACAGCCTCCCCCAATCCCCACCGCCACCACGACTTGGACTGCTCACCTAGAATACGGCCAGTGCCTCCCTACTGGCCCATCACGGGTTTGGTTTCTACCATTAGAAAAGAAAGCACTCCCAACTGTCTTCTTGACTGAGGAATATAATGATGTTAAATAAATAGCTTTTTCATTTCTTAAAGAATATTTAATGGTGTTCCTATTATATGCTGGGCACTGTGCTAAACTTCACAATCATGAACCCAAACACCCTTCTAATGAAGTAGACTATGAATCACATAGTCCGATCAAATATATCTTTATAGAGTAAGAAATAAAGAACTAGAGACTAGATAATTGAAATGTCCAAAGTCATAAAATATAAATGATGCCATATAAAATTAAACACACAGTCTCATCTAAAGTCTTTTTAAAATTGATAATCATTTTCTAAATTTATACACTAGTGCAATACCTAATTTTTCCATCCATAAATATCACAGAAAGTAATTAGTAATATGCCCAGAATAAAGAAATGGTGTTAACAGAATCTTTCATTTATGGGGGTTTTGCCACAGTCCAAATAAAGACATTTAAAGTCATAAGAAACTTTAGAAAATAAAAAATAAATCTAACAATATGGTAATTTAGTAGATTAACAACTCAGGAACCAAAATTCTGGATTCAGTATAGCGAATCACATTTTTGTTTTTTTGGTTTTTTTCTTTGACACCTTGTTTTTTTGTTTTTTTTTTTTTTAAGTATAAGGAAAGGGTTTATATACAAAAGAAATGTGACCCTAAGAAGGCATCCCAATCCAGTCCAGTGCAAAGTCGTAAGTCCAATAATAACCCATATGCCCGAAATCAGTCTATAAAGTCTGCTTCCGACTCAGGAAGTCACAGGTCAGTGGGTGCAGAATTCTGGTGCTGGCAGGGGTCTCCCCATGGCTCCTCGCTTCCAGGGCTCAGGTCCATCAACAGCATACCACTCCAGCTTCAGAGGTCTGTCTTCATCAAGGCAAAGCCGTGTGGTCTCTCCGCTGGCTCCTCCAACTTCTCAGAGGCTGCATCTTGTCTTTCCCGTGATTAATCGTCTCTGAAACTAACTCCCAACAACTGGGAAAGAAAGCTCCTCATCTTCACAAGGGAAATACCGTGAGATTTCCCAGGAGTCTCAGGTGAAAGCCATGCCCACACAGAGGCCTCATCAGCTCCTCAATGGCTTTCTCCTCATTAACGGGCCAGACTCCACCCCTATATTTCGATTATAAAATTAACATAAGCACATGACTGCCACAGAGGTCAATCATTATTTTCATATTACTAATATTTGCAGGGTAGGCGTAGAGCTATTTAAGTGTAACCCTCGGTTGGGTAGTTTGTTTTTATGGGAGAGAGTTAAAAAAAGATAAAAATAGTCCCCACTTAAAAAAAAAAAAAGATTGTTATCAAGGAATTGACAAATTAATTACAAATGTACATGGGATAACAAGACTTATAATGGCTATTGATATTGCTCTAAAGTTTTGAGACTATTATAATAAAAGAAATCTGGCAATAATACTATGTGCATAAATTTATACTAGCAGAAAAAATGGTCTACCACTGAACTAAAACTTAGTATGAGCCTTTCCCCCAAGATCCTCTGTTAACCATCAATTTTTCTATTCCCATCACCGTAGGCTTGAAGTCTAACTTGACCTACTTCATCAGTAAGCTCTCATGCTCTTTGACTAGCTCAACGAATCACGTTTTAAGTTGTATGTGTGCGTGCAAGCATTTCATTACAATCTGGACAATTTTTCTATCTAAAGTGGGCGCCCTTCTTGAACTCCAGGGGGGGCTGGAAACCTTTCTTTTAGGGAACAGTACAGTGACTGCCAGGCCTAGACACTCATCACAAAGCCTCAACCAACTTTCAGCGAAGCCGATACTCACTCAGTGATAAAACATTTCTATATATTTATTAAATACTACCATCAATTCTTCTATGCTTGTAAGTATTGTGCCCTAGGTATAATTCTGGTGTTGATACACAAACTTTTCTAATAAAATGCTTCCTAGGAATCTAAAAGCATTTTTGATCAATATTGACCTATAATTATAGATTAAACTTAAGTTTCTTTTTGTTTTATATATCCTAAATAATCACAAAAGGCTATTATCAGCCTGATTACATAAATCAAAACTAAAGTGTGGGTCGAGATAAGTTAGGTAAAAGTCCGACATCTTGGAAGAGTGTCTCGGGAAACCTAAATGCTGGCTCCGTGACCTTGGGTACATCATGTACTCTTACAGACCTACAGTTAACCTACTCTAACTTAAACAGAGCAACCAGAACAACCTTATGCATCTGCTCTGAAGGCTTGAAAAATATAATAAATGAAAAGTATAATACAGTACCACATGCAACAAAAATAATAGTCAACATCTTTAATATATGCTTGCTATTTTTCTAAACACTATATGTTCTAACACTCTATGTTTTCTAAACACTAAATGCAGCCTTTGAGGCAAGCATTATTAGTATCCGCATTTAAAAACTGAAGTACAGAATGGTTAACGAGCACATCCAAGGTGCATAGGTAGACACGAGTTCAGTCTGTGTGGCTCCTGAATTTGTCTTAACCACTACGGGTTACCATGCCTTTCATTAAAGATTACTGTTAGAGATGAACGCTGCTGTTTTACCTTTATCACCAACATAGATCTTACAATAATGCTGTAAACAAACCTCTCACTGCCATCAATTTGATTCTGACTCATGGCAAGCCTCTTGAGCAGAGCGGAGTTGCCCTTAGTGGCTTCTGAGACTGTGGTTCTTTACAGGACTAGACAAAAGAGCAGCTGGGGCTTTCAAACCAGTGGCCCTGGAGTTAACAGCCCACACCTAACCACTAGACCGCTAGGGCTTCTTCAGTCATTTCTAAAATTAAAAAAAAAATCCTAATAATGTCTGATACGGTTGTTTCTTGAATTCATATGACATAAATTTCAGCAAATCCACATGAGTAGATAATCTTATCTATGTAAACATTCTGGGGCCACAAGTTCACATACTTATTTGGCCTATTATTTCCTTTTCCATAAAAAGTTACTCAATGTCCCCTGGCAGTCAAGCCCTTTTGTATGTCAGCTCTCAATCAGAGTAAAATGTTGGCATCTGCTTGTGCAGCCCCCCTGGATTATCTGAGCAGACTGAGGGGCAGCAAGGCCCACTTTAGGACACAGTGTGCTAAATCTTTACCAACAGAGCTTCTTTAAAAGACCCACCCACCCACACTAAGCTGCTAGGAAAATAATCACTGGTCAAAAGAATAGTGGCAAGAAAAAAATCACTTAAAATTATTTTAAGAGAAAAGATCACCTTAATTTAACACAATCAATATTTTAGGAAAAGAATACCAGTGTACAAGTTAAAAGCTTTATACCCTTCTCAATTCTTCAATATTTGGGGCAAATATTCAAATACCAAGAAAGATTATTAGGGGGAAAATAATAACCTTTCTATTAATAGAATTTTTATAACACTAATCACAAAACCAAAACTCAGTGCTATTAAATCAATTCTGACTCATAGCACTACCCTGTGCAGGGTTTTTGAGGCTGTAAACCATTATGGGAAGAGACAGATTCATCTGTCTCCTGTAAAGGCTCGTGAGTCTGAACCACTGACCTTGTGGAGAGCAGTCAGTCTAATGCTTACCTGACAGTGCTGTCAGGGCTCCATTTGTAACATTAATAGATACTAGTTATTATTAGATCATTTAGACCACATAATAATTTATGCATAAATAAAATCTACTAGTAATACTTAAATGTTGAGGCCCAAAATAAATGAGCACATCCACATCTCTAATACCATCTAATTCCTCTTTCCTACCATTTCCCATCCTTTTCAAGAACTGGCTAACTGATAACTTCATTGTAATGGCGTCACCAAAACAACATTCTTTAGGCTATGTGCAAAATTTAATGCACGTGCCATTCAAAAGTCACCTGTAATGCCACCGCCAAATTGACTGCAGCACAGACAACCTGGAACTTTCCATTCCTCTGAAAATGTTTGGCTTTTCTCCTGAAAGTGAAAACTAAATAAATACAAAGATACTTCTAAAAGTTCATGGACAAATGTTATCATCTTTTTGGTTTTTTTGTTTTGTTTTGGGGGCATCACTGCCCTCTGGTGGTGGGAGGAGGCCCAGCCTTGCTGCTGGATTTGAACCTCCAACCCAGTGGGCCGCAGTCCCGCGCACAACCACTACGCCACCGGGGCTCAGCCTGTCATTATCTCTTAAACGCATTTTTTCATAGATTTTTTTGAAGACCTCTTGTACTTGATGATCAAAACTCAGCTCAAATGAAACCTTCTCAAAGTAGATGGAATTGTTATCGTTAATGTTTACCACACTCATGCCCAGTATAAGAACTTCAAAGAGTACAGAATTTGAGTACTGATTGGGAATCTACTAAATATGGATCTTATGATTTTCTATTTACATGACAGAAAATAAATATTTTCCAGGTATTCATGTATTCAATTTTCCATGTATTTATGCCTAGGTATTTAGATGAGTTAAATAGTGAAAATAAATAAATGAGGAAGGCACAAATACTATTTTTAGAAGCTCAAAGTCTAGTGGTAATGTCATACAGGAAAAATTAATAGTCACAGGGCAGAGTAAAAAGCATATTGATAAGAATATACAAAACAGGGCTGAGTCCCGGTGGCATAGTGGTTGAGTGCGGGATTGTGGCCCACGGGCTTGAAGGTTCAAATCCAGCAGCAGCTCTCCAGGAGCAAGGGTGGATAGCTCCCACAACCACCAGAGGACAGTGATGCCCAAAAACAAACAAACAAACAAAATATATATACAAAACATGATGAAGGTTCAAAGGAAGACTAAAAATGGGTGCCTAGCTCTTCGGTGTATAATACTACAGAGAACCAAAATTATTATTCATAATTATATAGAGTTCTTTTCAACATTTCTACAGAGATTAGGATGAAGAGTAAACCAAAACAAAAATAATACTTTTAAAAATAAGACATTATCCTACTCCCACCGCCGGAGAGCAGTGATGCCCCCCCAAAAAAAAAAAAAGACATTATGAATTTTTTGTTTAAACCTCTGGCCCTAAAGAAAATTTGACAGAAAAAATGCAAAACAAAGGAATTTTAAAGGCTTTGCATGAAACAAAAATTTTGAATCCTTAGCTATTTTATCTTTTACTATAAACCAATGAAACAACTGCTTGTCAAAATTTCAGCCAATGAGACTGAAAACAAAATTTTTCAAGAATGCAAATACTGGTAGTCATATCCTCAAAAATTTGCCAGTTTATGAAGGTAACCAATTTACATCTAATTTTATTTTTTAATAGATTACATGTAATAAAATTATATTGGGTACCAACCTATCATCAGCATGATTTTATCTTAAAACTTTGATATTGAAAGAAAAAGCCAGTGATGCCCACATAAAAAAAAGAAAGAAAAGAAAAAGCATATAATCCAAAGAGAGACAGAACTTACTTCTGAGCTAATGAACTCTTACATCTTTAACTAATGGAAGAAATTTATGTGATGAACAATAAAAGTACTATTATACTCTAACACCTCCGAGACCAACTTACTATAATTATTTAGGATTCTGTAATAATTTTTATTATATTTTTTTATCAGGGAACACTCACATAAGATATAAAGCTGATAGTTTTAGTACATGAACAATTCATTTACCATGACACTAGAAATGAGAGCAAAATGTCAAAATCCAGTATTTCCCACTTTGCTCTTAACACCCAAAGAACTCAGCAAACTGAAAACACTTAGTAGATATTAAAATTTGACTAATATGGAGAACAAAATAAATAAACAGTGGTCCATGGGGTCAAGATATAATTAAATAGGACTTCTCCACCCTTGTAAAATCTAATCACTGTTTAAATACTGCATCCATTTTAAGAGCAAACCAGTACTTTTGAAAGGTCTCATGAAATGGCAAGAAGATATCTACTACCTACTTTTAATGAAATAAAATTTGAAACTTTTGAAATGATAACTTTCACAGCTATTGGACAGAGTTAGAAAATGTGTATCAAAAATAAAAAGCCCCAGATTTTTAAAGCTGTCCTTGTTAACAGACTGAATTCATAGGCAAATCTGGGAAGAACAGGCTCACTTTTACAAGCAACTAAAGTGGTTTTTTGGAGAAGAGCTATTTTAAAGTATTTTATGAATATTAAGTGTCATCATGGCATACTAATCACTGCAATGCATACAAATTCCTGTACAACTATACTACCCGTTGTAAAAAAAGACAATAGCATTGCAATCATAAAATTATCACAGTTTGGGGCTGATCCCCGGTGGCGTAGTGGTTGTGCGCGGGGCTGCGGCCCACTGGGATGGAGGTTCAATTTCAGCAGTGGGGCTAGGCTTCCTACTCCCACCCCCGGAGAGCAGTGACGCCCACAAAAAAAAAAAAATTATCACAGTTTGTAAACAGAGTGCTCATAAAATGTACTGTCTAAATCAGGACACTTCTGAGAGTGAAAAGGGACACTGCTGTAATGCCACCAAGATAACAGACATAAAGTGAGATAACAAACCAAGCATCCAGTTTAAGAAAACAGTGATCTAATTAATAACACCATTTGGGAGATCTTTAAACCCACGCTACAAATAAAGTCTGATTACAGAGGTATAAATATCAACATTTTCTTACCAATATCAATGTACTTGGGATCCAAAGGTGTACCGATAGAATTACAAAGAACAAGCACAAACTGCAAATGAATAAGACAAAGAGAATCAGCGCTCCTGCTCGTGTGCCATACAGAAAACAGTACTTAACATGTACCATGCATATCCCTTTTCCAAGTATAACTAAGAAATTGATAAGTAAGAAAAAAAAGATAACTTAGCTACTTCAAGATAAAGATGAATCAAAATTCTACCAGAGGAGCTTCTCAGTATAATTTAACACTGTGATGTTCAAGAGTAAATGTAAGAAACTTAAATACATACACTGCCTGTTTTACATGGCATAAACCTCTGAAACTCCAGATTATCAATGAGCCTAAGATTCTTTTCTAACCCTGTCAGCTATGTAAAAGCTAACTTAATGTGTTACCATTGCACCAAATGTTTCCATCTCGCTCTCCTCCTTTGAAGCATATGTAAATCAAATGAGAAATCCAGAAGAAAAAAATACATTAATTGAAAAAAGACATAATCCAATCAAGTGAAAAAGATCTAAAATGACCATTAGTTAGTTATCATCACAAATAATTATCAATGTTAAGTATTAGAAAACAATAATCATGCATAAGGCACACTTTACATCACATTACTTTTGTCTTTCTCAGAATGTCACTCTTCTGTATGATGCTTTCCTGGATAGACTAACAATTTCAAAGAAACCAATTCTCCATGTACTATTTACATAGAACTATAGATTTTGCCTTACAAGTAAAACTTATTTTTTTCACAAAGATCAATTAAAAGATAAAAATAATTTCCCATACTCAGGTAAATAACAGTAACTTAGAAAATCAACGATATCAGCTGCAAGTGCCATAAATGAGATCAAATGGTCAATATTCATCCTAAAGCAAAGATGAGAAGGTATAAGGGAGTGGGGAAAAGAAATTAAAGAACCAATGAAGGCCTGACAACCAGAATAGAAATAATGGCTATGTTGCCACATGATGAAAAACACTACCAATGTTAGTAAACAATTGTATAGAAATAATTAAATAGGTACCTGATTTAATATATGAACTCTAACCCAAAACACAATAATGTTAAAAATTCATTTTTATCAAAGTTTTACATACCCATAGTTTAATGACTCAAAGATGTCTTAAGACTTCTAACTAAAAACAGAAAATCATCTGTAACATCCCATTACCTACTCCCTACAGAAAAATATGTTCAAAGATAAATGTTTGGTTGCCAATATGCTAGGAACCAAACAGGCAAAGAAGGCTGCAAGTAAAATTGAGAAGTAAAAATTTAAGCTAAGTGAATTGTTCCATTTTACGCAAATTTTCTCTACCCTCATCTGAGATTAGTGCGTCTCAGTCTACCATAATGCCTAGCTTGCTAGGTAATACATGAACAGCTGTCTATGGATTCAGTGAGATTTGTCTTCTGTACTCCAAAAGTTACCAGGAGAGACCAGTCCCTGGAAAAGGACCTCATGTTTTGAACAGCAGAAGAGCAACAAAAAGAAGAAGAGGCTTGATGAAATGGACTGACATGGTGGCTCCCACAATGAGCTCAAATATAACAATAACTGGGAGGGCAGGGCAGAGGGCTTTCATTCTATCGCATAGAGTGGGGGTCCTCAAAATTTTTTAACAGGGGGCCAGTTCACTGTCCCTCAGACTGCTGGAGGGCCAGTTTATAGTTTAAAAAAAAAACTATGAATAAATCCCTTGCAGGCCTGGGATGAGTGGACTGCTAAGAAGGACAGGCAGCCGCAGCAAAAACACCTAGCAAGCTGGACAAATGTCCTCAGCGGGCCGCATGTGGACCGCGGGCCACAGTTTGAGGACCCCTGGAAAAGGGTTGCTGAAAGGTCTGATAGACAACCAAGAACATGACTTCAATATGTAAGAAAGGGTTCTGGGTTCATGATATGCTTTCTTTATGTTTCCATGTTCCTGATTAACCTCTGGTCCTTCCAAATGACTTTTCTGTTTGCTTCTCTCTCCCCTGAGGTAACACCTATTTACTTCTTTGCTTTTTCCACCAAAGGTTTAGGCTTCAGCTTTGTGAAGTCAGTTAATGTGATCACCACTCATCTATATATCCTCTAGTCTTCAAAATTGTGTTGCCATTTCCTTTCTATTTCTGACTTGTACAAGAATTTGCTTAAACAAAAAAAAACTTTTACTGGTGTTTTAATAAGCATTAGAATAGCCCCAAATGCGGCTGATCAAACTGCCATCTTTAACCAAACTTTTATTCCTAAAAATATATATATTTTAGAACACAAACTAGTAGTATGTTTTTAAAAAAGGTGTTTATAGTAGTTGTTTAAAATATTTAGAGATATATATCCCAAATAAAGTATAATTTTCATCCTCAAATGCAACCCAAATCGTAAGAAATGATCATTGTTACATCACTTCTTAAGTATTTATACTAGACAGACATCTGGTTATTCATTTATGGTTATGGAATTTTAACTTGAAAAAGAATTTTAGTGTCAAGTATTTTGAGAGACAAAAATCTTAAGACCTAAGCAGTTAATAGGAATTTACAATGCATCAGTCAAAACTGAAAGGAAAAAACCAGGAGACACAAAACCAATGAAGATATGTAGGTTTCCAAAACAGAAGTCTAGCCAAGAGCTGGTGAGTAGACCCCGGCTTCAATGCAGTTGCCAGTTTAGAGATCAGGCTAGAGAAGGTTGATAATTGCAGCTCACCTCTGCCAAGTTGCCAACCTGCCTATGCTTTAAGATAGCAAGAAACACCTACCTGAGGATGATTTTCATCAGCTTTAGTAGCCAAAATGCAGAAATCTCCACAGGTAGTAATAGAAACAAGACTCTTCACGTATTTAACATATTTCTCATTGTTTTTTGTATCCCAAAAGACGACACAATACTCTGGACGATCAGGCCTGGTGTATGCATAAACTACAGTATGTGAGCAATAGCCCCACTGGTAAGAAAAAGAAGGGAGGGATAAGAAGACAGAGGGAAGAAAGAAAGAGTGAAAAGGATTTAGAAAGGAAAAGAGAAGAAGAAACATTTAGTACTGAGAAAGAAATATCATGCATTATTTAATGCAGAAGTACTGTAATGTATTAAAAATACTGTAATATATGCTTTACTAACACTGACAACATATTCTACTCTTCAGTAATTGCAGAAAAAAACTGAACATTTAGCTGAATACTTATATTTTAGACCTAAAATTCACCAAGATCTTTTTTAAAACAAATGTGCCCATACAAATAAACTTAGCCTATTTAACTTTCCTTACTCTAATCTGTTACATTTCAACTTCAGTGGTGAAATTTTCAGATTTTCAATAGTTAGTAGTGCTAGTTGAAAGAAGAGAAATTAGCCCTATAAAATGTTTTAAGTCTAGGTTCCCAAGCCAATTATTCAAAAATAATTGCTTTTCCATTTTATTCTATCCCATTTTCAATGTTGTCATCAGAATGACAACATATGTACATAGTATATAATTAAATAATTCCACATAGCTTATTTAAAACCACCAAAAGCTAATGCCAATGTTCCTACTCTAATTTCCTCTCCAAGGAAACCATTTATAGCTCTTATAACTGAACTTGTTACCATATCAATTCCCACATTCATATTTGGTATTAATCTATGAACTGTGGTTCTGATTACAGAAGAGAAGTTAGTTCTAGGGTACCCTTTCCCTATCATACACTTAATGTCATTCTTTCCACCTTCCCTGTATATTTACACTGTATTTTTAATTGAGCAATAGTCAGTGTTAACATTACTATGATTGTATAGATTACTCAAAGCTAATCTATGTTTAGCCTTTTGTATAATAATAAATTCTTGTTTGTTTGTTTTGGGTATCACTGCCCTCTGGTGGCAGTAGGAGGCCCAGCTTTGCTCCTGGAGAGCTGCTGCTGGAATTGAAGAGCCAGCCCTGTGGGCCGCAGTGCTGCACTCAACCATTACGCCACCGGAGCTAAGCCCAATAATAAATTATTTAAATAAAGTTTTTACTTTAAAATAATTCACAGGAAAGTTACAAAAATGGCTCTGCGTTCCCGTAAGCCCTCATGAAGCGCCCCCTTAATGTCAATGCTCTCATGGTGCAATTTGTCCTCCTCAGAAACTAACACTGATGGTTACTATAAACTCAACACTTTATTTGGATTTCATTAGCTTTGCCCTGATGTCTTTTGCCAAGTCCAGAATTCAATCCAGGATCCATTACATTTGATCACTATGTCTGCAAGGTTCTCTGTGATGGGACAGTTCCTCAACTTTCCTTTCCATGACCAGGACACTTGGAGGGGTGCAGGGTAGGTCCTCTATTCCATGTCTCTCGATGTGGGTTTGTCTGTGGTTTCTCCCCTGGTTAGAATGAGGTTTCAGGAAGGACACCACAGATGGGGGTTCTCATCATGTCATGTCGTGACATGAGAAATGTCTCCTTTCCGCTAGTTTTGAAAACAAAAGCAGCTACAAAATATATCTTAGAAACATTCTTTGAGCTAACGCAGAATTATCTCTTTGAAAAATATGGGCTGAGCCTCGGTGGCATAGTGGTTGTGCGCGGGACTGCGGCCCACTGGGACGGAGGTTCAATTCCAGCAGTGGGGCTGGGCCTCCTACTCCCACCACCGGAGAGCAGTGATGCCCCCCCAAAAAACAAAACAAAACAAAACAAAACAAAAAAAAAAGAAAAATATAAGTACTTTTTTATAAAAGGCTCTTAATACTAACCTTGTAATCTGGCCGAATATTTGCAAAATATATAAAGGAATCAACAGCCAGGGCAATTTTTAGTCCCCCTCCTTCCCAAGATAGTGCAGACATCTGCTTTCCAGGAACTTTCAGAGTGCCAAGATGCTGGTAAAAGAATTATACTGAATGTGAAAACCACAAGCAACTCAATTAATATGAAAAATTATTACTCACTTTAAAATAATTTTCTTTTAATATTTGTAAGGAAAATCATGCCTATGATAGGAAAGATTTTATAAACTATATACCACAAATTTCATACCAAGTTTCACCATATCTGAGAGGTAACTGATTTATTTACTTCTTGCTATTTTCATATTTTCTTTGCTTTAGAAAAATTATTGTGAAGTAGGTGGGGGTTTACATTTCAGGACAACTGTTGTATTCACCAGTTTAGGCTACTTGTCAATACCCCAAAGAGCTTGCCCTACTCCCTACCTTGATTTATGTTCTCCTTCTTTTTTTAGTTTTGTTTTGTTTGGGGGGGGCGGGGGAGCATCACTGCCCTCTGGTGGGAGTAGGAGGCCCAGTCTTGCTCCTGGAGAGCTGCTGCTGGATTTGAACTGACAACCCAGTGGGCCACAGTTCCACGCACAACCACTACGCCACCGGGGCTCAGCCCGTTCTCCTTCTTTTGTAATGCTATCTTCCCCTTCACACAGCTAACCCGTGTGTTAGCCTATTGCCTCAAGATGTCATGGATTTAAATATGCATCTCTATGAGTATGTAAGAGAACAACAAATGTGCTAATTAAAATATGACAAGCTTGACTGTATGATACATCCCCATCTTGAGGAGTAATAAAATGTAAATATACAGACTTCTTAAAATCAATAAATATTATACTAGAAAACTCAATCCTGAAGTCTTGCCTCTCTCTTCCACCTCGCCATGTAACATGTCACCAAGTCTTTTTGTTCTTCCTCCTTTCTATCTCCCACGACAATGGCCTCTTTTCTTGACTGAATTATTTTAATATGTTCCTAATCGCAATTCCAACACTCAATCTCTCCTTTGATTCTCACCCTTCACCCCTACATTCAATCCCTACTCTATTATCAGAATTATCTTCCTAGTACATAAATATAATACCCTGCCCTGAAGGGCATAACAATAAAAATCTGTATTACAAGTGCCTCAAAAATCATATTCTTTAGCAAGAAACACATGTCCCTCTTCTTTTGGTCTTAAACTAAATTATTTGGCTTAATGTTCCCATTATTGAGTCATAGATACTATGAATTCACTCATAAGAAACTACCACAACACAAAACAAAACTCACTGCCATCGAGTCGATGCCAATTCACGACACCCCTACAAACAGGATAGCGCTGCCCTGGTGACTTCAGAGACCTTCACTCTTTGTGGAAATGGAAATCCCAGCCTTTCTCCCTTGGTGCTAACCTCACAACCCAGTGTGTAACCAATCTCCACCGGAGCTCCCAAAAGAAACTATTGAACTTCATGGTTTGGGGACCCACATACGATTTTTTTTGCCTGAAATCATCTCTCTCTTCTCCCACAGCTTCCCTTTTTACTCTTGTCTTCCCACACTATCCTATTCTGTCTCTCAGATAAAATTCAAACCCTGCGTCCTTGGTGATCCTACCTTCTTCCCACTCTACATGGTTTTAGAGATTTTAAACAGTAAACTTATTGAGAGAGCACACTTTGAATAATTATCTTTATTTCCCTATCGTTAGGAGACAATAAATACTTCCAACGTAAGTAAATTCATGATTCAAGTTAACTTATTCATATATCGACATACTCCATTTTATATAGTGAAGTGATGAATGAATAGATGAATGCAAAAAGTTGGAAAGTGATCATAAAAAAGCAAACAATGTATACATCTTACTTCAGGAACAGCATAACCCCCATATTTCAATAGTTGGCATTGTTATCCCTTTTCCTCTTATGTTCTCAAGTTGAATTTAATGAGCACGGATATCAATGGGGTTAAAATTTTTTAAAAGCTTTAGTCTGGTGTGTAAGGGGAAACAGTCTTATCTGTCTTGCTGTCTCTATCAACCCAAGGGGAACAAGCAAGCCCTGAGGAAGGTGATCCTGGTGCTAACACAGCCCAGTGAAGGGATAATGAGGTGTGTCACTGGCGGTGGCAGCAGCTCCACCTTGCGAAAAGAAAATCAAGTTTCATTGTTACTTAAAAAAAACAAACTCAAGGCTGTCCATTGTGATTCACAGCGACCCTGTAGAACAGACCCAACTGGCCCCCGCAGAATCAATGTCACATCTTGCTCCTACCTAGCCGTTCATGGGGTCAAACCACCAAGCTCTGGGCTAGCAATCCACGTCTAACCACCACATCACAGTGGTGCCTTAGTGCATGCGAAGTGTCAAACATGAAGTGGACATTCGAGGCGATGTGACTGTAGACAGATGATGACATTTCTTATGTTTACAGAAAGCGCACTCTACTTGGAAAAGAAAGTATTATATAATACAGTCACAGACAAAGGTTTTTGTCTGAAAATATATTTTGGCTGAAAATATATATTACTGTAGTCTGTGGTGACTATATAAAAATCAATAGGATGTTCAAAAAGGACCGAAGAGTCTAGAGATAGAAAATAAAATGGGGGGGAGGGGGGGGGCTGAGCCCCGGTGGCGTATTGGTTGTGCGTAGGACTGTGGCCCACTGGGTTGGCGGTTCAAATCCAAGCAGCAGCTCTCCAGGCGTAAGGCTGGGCCTCCTACTCCCACCAGAGGGCAGTGATGCCCCCCCAAAAAAAGAAAAGACAATAGGTTAAAAAATTAAGCTAATTATTTTATTTATTTATTATTATTATTTTTTTAATTTTGGGGCATCACTGCTCTCCATTGGTGGGAGTAGGAGGCCCAGCCCCACTGCTGGAATTGAACCTCTGTCCCAGTGGGCCACAGTCCCGCGCACAACCACTACGCCACCGGGGCTCAGCCTAAATTAAGCTAATTATTAAAAGCTCTAATTTTATAAACCTTTTTAAAGTCAGCATCTATTAGTTTTCCTTTTTGGTATTTTCCAATGCTATTTCAAAGAAATTCTCTCTAACATTAAATTTATTTTTAATACCATTGAGAAGGCTAATACAAATATTTATGAATAGGAATTTATTTTAATGCAATATTATCTAATATTAATCATTAATACAAACTTTCTTCGAATACAAACTTTCTTTCTGTGATAATCCCACAGAAATGAAAAGAAGTGGAAGTTGGGTGATAGATACATATATTTAATATGTAAGGATATTTAAAATGTCAACTTTAAGATCAGAAAAATTCATCTGAAACTAAATTACACTAAAAAAAATACTCAAAATCGATCTATAGAGAAATACCTATTTAAATCACAGAGAAAATATTCAAAGAACCTACTCCATGGTTTCCTAAATGTACAAAATTTAAAATGTGATCCAGGACAAAATTAAAATCTTCTAATATAGAGATACTAATCGAAAGCATATACCTAATAGCTCATCTTTTACGCTCACCATACCAGTAAGAGAAAAATACAACAGATGTTTACCTTTTCTTTCATTGTTTTTTCTTACCATATTCTCTGCACATTGAAATGCTATGAAGAAGATAAAATTTTGATACGGTTACCTCTCCAAATGGAGTGTAAAACTGCACAGTGTTTACATCCTTATCCTGAGTGACTGCCTTCTGGGACCCTGCCACAGCTAACACACTGCCAGTGTGATTCCACTGGATACTGACCACATACATGCCGGTGTCAATTAAAACAGGATCTAGTCACACACACAAAAGAAAAGAAAGAAAGAAAAAGCAGGTAAATTCTGCTAAGATTCTTAGAGAACTTTACAATCTTAAGAATAATTCTTTAACTTATTCTTACATTGCTACATTAAAAGAGTACTCACTTTGGTCATTCTCATGTCTCATTATCTGGCATCTTCCATTATCAAAACAAAGGGCGAGGCAAGGACAATCAGGCTCCACGTAGCCTTCCGTGCCATGGTACCAGTGGATGCCAGCAATGCTGATGGCTCCCGTGACATTCACCAGGCAGTTGAGCTTCATTTTCATCTAAATAAAATGGACTAGCTTAGTTCATTACAGCTGAAAACAGCATTTCAGAAAGACCACTGAAAGTAGAATTTTAAAAATCTAGTTTCAAATGCAAGCTCTACTACTTCCTGTTTCTCTGGCCTGGGCAAACACTGACACATAAGTCTCAGTTTTCCCCATTGTAAAATGATGCTTAAAGAATGACTTAAAGAATCTTTTTGAGGGCTGAGCCCTGGTGGCATAGTGGTTGTGCGCGGGACTGTGGCTCACTGGGATGGAGGTTCAATTCCGGCAGCAGTTCCACAGGAATAAAGGCTGGGCCTCCTACTCCCACCACCAGAGGGCGGTGATAACCCCCCAAAAAGAAAAAGAATCTTTTTGATCTCAGATGAGCTAAAATAGATGAAAACCCTTTGAAAACAGTAAAGTAGCATATAAAAGCTAACCATTACTACATCCACTAATGACTGGCTTTATGAATGTCCTCACCCTCACTGAAAACAGAACTATCTATCATAAGATTAGAAATCTATCATGATTAAATTGCTCAGCAGTTTAACTGACACATAATTGACATATCACACAGTTTCATGGTTTACTCTTATCAAAAAGAGTTGTACAATTATGACCACCATCATTGGAACATTTTCTTCTTTCTTAAACTCATTCTTATGAATTAGCTTCCATTTCCCTCCTCCAAACTCCTCTACTATAGTCCCAAGAAACTCTACCAAAAATAGTAAATAACAAAATAAAACAGAAAAAATTCCAGTCAAAAAGAAAGAAAAAAGTATTAAAAACTAGAACAAATTAAAAATCAGTCAAAAAAGGAGAACAAATAAAACAGCATTAAATTTCAATCTAACTATATCTGCATTAATACACTTTTACTTTAAAAAATACCACTTTATTTATACTCATGTATGAAAAAAAGCTGCATTATCATGTTTACATACATACCAATATATGAAGCAGTTTGATAAAGAATCACCTCTAAATTTCATAAAACCATACCATTATAACACTGATTGGTTATATATTGATAGCAGAGGGGGGTTGGGGGGGGGCAGTTTCAGTTGCTCTACTTTGAATTTTAGCGATGTGGTTTCTTCTCAATTAGCAAGTTAACTAGACTGTAAAACAATATGTACCTAAGAAAAGTTAGTGATTGTACTGACTTTATTACTTTTGCTACACCTTTGTATTTTCCTCACATTCAGTGCAAAGAAATAAAACATAATAGTGAGAAAAACAGGTTCTCCTCGTTATTCACAATAAAAAGGGTCTGCTGCTTTCCGCAGGCCTGGGCATATTTGACAGAAGGGAGCACTCCATGGTTCACGTGGGTCACTGTATCATTTTGATGCTGATCCACTAAAGAGATTCTCATCTACATTTGGTGGCAGAACATAACTCCATGGGAGCTGTGGCAGACAGAACCATTTCTGTGGTAGTCCCAGATCTCACAAAATAAGAAAATACCCCAAACAAGAAAATATAACAATCAATCTGTCCAGAAATTACATCTATAGACTCTTTTAGTATAAGGTAGGAAAGAGGGTCTTTTCTTGGGTAAACAGATACAAGTATTCTTGTGGTCTAGACATGGCTGAGTTGGTATTGTGTCTCTACAAGAACGACAAGGGAGACGTCCAAACCGCTGCCCGCTTAAGAAACTTCCACAACTTGTCTCAATTCTTCAAATAAAGGAGCGAGTTCTTTTTCTAGACTGACCATTAGCCCTGTATTGGCATTGCTGCTGGCTATGAAACTCACCACCAGAGGCAAACGATGAAATTGAACGACCTGGTAGGTGTTAGAGTAACAGATGATACTTTTGTTTTTTGAGAGACGGAGTTTGCTGCCTTGATCAGTTGCGAGAGCAAATGTGGACAAGAAGCCGGGTCTCAAAGCGTGTTCTGGAGCACTGTCATTGGCCACTTTGATAACAGGCACCCCATCTCTATCGGATACAACAATAGCATGCAGTCCTTCAACACTTGGTAATTTTTTATACAGGAATCTCTCTAGGTCATCCGCCATGACGAACCTCTCTCACGCAGATCAAGCTCCAGTCCTGGGTGTGCGCCCCTCCCGGGGAGACGCGGCCCACGCTGCTGTCCTCCCTTCAGGGGCAGCCTCAGACACAGGCTCCGCTGCAAACAGCCATCACGTGACTCGTCAATACACTTTCTAATGTCCTCACTCTTGTCTCATGTAAAGCCAGGATTTGTTTTTGAGATTATACGAAAAGGCTATAGAGTATTCTGTGTTCTTTCTAGATCTTAATTTTTCATCCTTGATTTTAAATCCCCCATTCCTCTCACATTCTTTTTTTAACATAAATTCAAAAGGTTTATTGCATCAAGTACCACAAAGAAATGGATCAAAATGATACATGAATATGTTTTAAATTTATTCACACATGGACATTGGTATCTCTTCAACTGTTCTAATATATAAAGTCCTGTAAATTTGTCTTAAGGAAACTTGAATAACAACACATTCCCAGAACATTCCCCTTAAAAAAATGCAACTTAAATGTATGCATATTGCAATCTTGCTTCCAAAATGAAGGAAATGCTTCAACAGTTTGACATGTTAAAATTAACATTTAGAGGCTGAGCCCCAGTGGCGTAGTGGTTGTGCGCGGGACTGCGGCCCACTGGGACGGAGGTTCAATTCCAGCAGTGGGGCCGGGCCTCCTACTCCCACCATCGGAGAGCAGTGAGGCCAAAAAAAAAAAAAAAAAATCTAAAAAATTAACATTTAGAGAGAGATGTTAATTTAAATAAAAATTACATTCAAACATCCCCTTTCCTGGAGAAAAAACAAACTCAAATGGGTAACATTTACCAAGAAAAGCTATAGATTTTTTTTCAATTAAATGGTGAAATGATGAACAAAATATTCTGAAAAGTACATTCTTGTTATAAAAATGTCTTTGGTGGGCTGAGCCCCAGTGGCATAAGTGGTTGAGTGAGTAACTGCAGCCCACAAACCTGGCGGTTCAAAACCAGCAGCAGCTCTCAGGAGCGGCACTGGGTAGCGCCCACGACCACCAGAGGCAATGATGACCACGAAAAAAAAAATGTCTTTGGTATCTACATGTGCACGTTAGCTTCGGTATGAGAATAAGTTTCCGTCACTTCTTCCTGTTCTTCAACACACCAAAATCCTGTCCTCGGCTACCAGAAAACTTGAACCAAAAGTTAGACTTTTACATGTTGTATTAATTTAGAATTATATTAATTTTGAATCTTTTAGTAAAAACAAATTTTAGACCATTATGAAAAAATACTTAATTAAAAACTTTAATTATACAAACCATCTAATTAATTGTATGTACACATGAATAATATTTATAAATCTATGACATAAGTTACAAAAGCTAGGAATACATGTGAATGTACATATTCATATACTTACTATAAAGTTCCCTTGATTATCATAGATGTGTATTTCCCCGTTTGCCATTCCAAATAGTAAGATTTTACTATCTGCTGACCATGCTACATGGCATAGCTGTATACCCTTCAAGTCCTTTCCCCAAATACGATTCCCTAAAGCAAAACATAAAACATAATTATTTCACCAACCTTTCAAGATAATGACCCTCCAACATTATTCTTGAAAGTCTTCACCTCCCTAAACAGATGTTACATGTATTCATCACAACACTCACACATGTTACCCAGTTGGTAAAAAACCACAAATCCAAAACCACTGTCATTTATCAATTATGACTCATAAGGACCATATATTGTCAATTAGCATTTATTACACTATTTCTATATGCGAAACACCCTGTGAGACACATTATGGAAGAGCGAGTCGAAATGTTTTCCTCTTTTCAATCAGCAAATGAACCAATTTTCAGCTCCCTATAGAAAAGCTTTAAAAAAAAAACTCTTATTTTAGCTTTAAATACATTCAGAATATAACTGACTCCACATGTCTCCCCTTTTTTTTGAATCCCAATACAAAGGAAGAGATATCTTCACCTTGACTGAAGCTTATCTTTCCACTTTATTCTCTGATCAGATTCTTTGCAACTTTTCAAAGCACTCCCACTATTAAATTATTCCCCTTCTCTCTTTTGCTTTAAGCTTTTCTCTCCTGACCGTTTCTTATCAGTATTTAAGCACACTTGGCTTACTCCTCTTCTAAACCATCATCTCAACCAAAAAACATTGAACAAAACTTAAATGCTCCTACTGACTCTCACCCATCTCCTGCCATTCCTTTTCTGACCTAAATTCTTGGAAAAAGTCTCTGCTTCGTTACCTTCCATTCAGTCTCCTCAGCCAACCCCAATCTCGCTTCTGCCCTATGAAGCCACAAAAATTGCTGTCATGAAGGTTACTATGAACTGCTGGTAAATGTGGGTTTTATTCTTTTGCACCCCTTTCTTAATATTCTCTTGCCTTGCAAGAGTGCACAAAGCCCTCTGTTTCCAAGACTGCTCTTTTTCAATGTCCTCTATGGAATTCTTTTCCTCTGCCCACCCCTTAATGTTTCTGGTTCTTACACCACAAATGGTCCATGGGTTTTGCATCTATTCCAATGACTTCAAAAAACAACCTTATCCTGGTGATTCCCAGAATTAAGCCTTTGGTTCTGATACTTTTTAGTAGAAGGCTATTATATCTAACCATGAACTGAGAGTTACTATTTGAATATCCTATGATATGATAAACCAACATATCCAAAACGGAAATCTTTGCTCAGAACCAATCTTTCTCCCATACTCTCAATTTCAATGGAAGGCACCACCATCCAAAGGCTACAATTTTGTACAGTCTAATCACATCAAAAAAAGTTACATAACGAGGCACATCTATTTAATCCCAAAAAGTTCATTCACTATTTTGAATATATATTTCAAAGAATAAATACTATTTCTTGTAAATTCTTTAAAATAGTTCAGACCAGAAAGTGGTTCTTGAAAGTCATCAAATTGGAAACCAACTATTTTTGTTTCTGTGCATTTTTACCAGCATACTAACAAGATCATTAACTTATATCTCTAAAGGTAAAAAATATCAACTAAATCCCGATCTGAGTGTCGACACGAGGCCTCACCATCCACAGAGCCAACGATGACAGCCCCGTCTTCATACACGATGCAGATCTTCTGTCCGTTGGCGTTCCAGCTCATGCTGCGAACCACTGACTTGTTTCTGTTGTTGATCATTTCCTCATACCAAGAGCCTATTGAGACAAACAAGTTATAAATCAGAGCTTTTACTTAATATCCGTTAGAGGTACTTAAGAGATGGGAATATTCTATAATGTATAGAAGGAGCCAAATATTTCTAAGTTTTCTATAAGCTAAAAAAATTTTTTTTAATTCATTTCCATCAAGTTGATTTTAATTCACAGCGAACCCACGGGATGGATGAGAACTGCCCTTAGGGGTTTCTGTGGCTGTAAATCTTTACAGGCACAGGCAAGCTCCTAGGCTTCCCTCGGAGCAGCTGGTGGATTCAAACTGCACACCTTGTGGGAAGGCTGGCAGCACAACATGTAGCCCACCATGCCACCATTTCATATAATGAAGCACTACAACGAGCAAAAAAAACCAAAAAAACACCTCACTGCCATGGAGTCAATTCTGAATCACAGCAACCCTGCTAGGGCACAGTAGAACTGGCCCTAAAATATACACTATAAATAAACCACAAATATAAACCATAAATAAACTACTATAATACACACTATAAAACTGGCCCTATAAATATACACTATTATAGCACCTTCCTCCGGCAGAGCGCCTGGCGGTTTCAAACTGCTGCCTGTGTGGCTAGCAGTCCAATGCATCACCCAGTGTGCCACTAGGGCTGTGTATGAGGCAGGATATCAAACCTTAGGTCGGTCAAACACGCACAAATTGAAAACTGAATTCAAACTTGGACCAAAGCTTGTTTCAAAGACAATCACAGAAAGTTCCACAAAAGTCAAGCACATTTCTTCCTCTTGCTTCCCCCACCCCCTCGCTTTTATCAATGAAAAACTAAAGTTTCATTTGCTTTCATGAGGCCAAAACAATAATCGATTGTGCAAAAAACCTAACTTTCCCAACTGAATAATACATTCAAGTAACTTAAGACAGAATAACCACAGTCACTTTATATGTATGCATAAACTCACCAATAAGTTATAATCATATTAAGTATATTAGATAAAGCTCTCAAACGAAAGAAATTCTCAAGCAGTTAGCACAATTTTTTTTCAAAAGCTAATGTATTGAAATTTTTTTATAAAACAATCCTACCACCTTCAAAGTACTCTCCATTACACTTAATACAATAGTCGAATCTGCAAATTTCATTCTTGGAAACATCTTTCAAATTCATGCTTGAATGACTGACACCACCTCCCTCATTTTTTTTTCTTTAACTCTTCTATGTCGTTAAAGTTAAGTCACTATTCTTTCATGTCTCTCTATTTGCAGAACAAAAAGCAGTCACACACAGCAAGATCAAGAGAGGAAAGTGCATGGAATAAGAGAGGCATACTGTTTTTTGCCAAAAAGTAGCAGACTGAAATGGCTGCATGAGCAGATGCATTGTCATTGTAGCAAAATCAGTTCCCTATCTGCCACAAATCAGGCCTTCACTGTTGCACACTGTTATGCTATTTTTATAGAATCTCTAAATAGAAAGCTTAATTAACAGTATGACGCAGTGGAATGAACTCCAAATGTACTACGAGGTGACATTTTTGTCCATTCGGGAAGTGAACAGATGTCCAAAACAAGGTTTGCCATCAACAGACATTTCACCTTTTTTGAAATGAGAAAACCACTCGTACACAAGCTTTTCCCATAGCATTCTCCTTGTGAGCTGTCTTCAACATTACAACAGTTTCTGCGACATTTTTCCTGAGCGGGAAACAAAACTCCACAGCACATAACTGTTTTCTTAAATTGGCCATCACAAAAACAAGGTTCAAGCAAAACTTCTTTTAATAAAAAATTCACTGTAACCAGAGGGAACCTTCCTAGGCATCGCTGCTGGGTGCATGAATGCAGAGCAAGTTGCTTGATGCTCTCCTAGCAGGAAAAATGCCTATTTCGAAAGCTCTGCTCCGCCCAGCACAATGCCATTTTGCAGGGGTATCCCCTCCTATCTTTTAACTCCCAATTAAAAAAGAATAAAAATTAAAAAATAAGTAAATAAAAAAATTCAAAGTTAATGTGGGGATATTGAGTAGTTAGTTCTATCTAATTTTTTTTTTTTTAATTTCAGAGGAAAGTTGATGGGCAGGTCCTTAAGAGACTCCACACAGAGGGGTCAGGGCAGAGGAAATTTTTAAGGTTGAAAACTAGGTGTGGCGACACGATCAATGAAGAGAGATGTGTGCATAAGCAAATGTGGTGAAGAAAGCTGATAGTGCCCAGCTATCAAAAGTTATAGTGTCTGGGGTCTTAAAAGTGTGAAAGTAAGAACTCAAAAGCATAACTTTGCATGCTCACTTTCCTGATATGATCCCTGAGGACAAATGTGTGCATATGCAAATGTGGTGAAGAAAGCTGATGGTGCCCGGCTTCCAAAAAATATAGCGTCTGGGGACTTAAAGGTTTGAGTAAACAAGCGGCCATTCAGCTCAGAAGCAATAAAGCCCACACAGAAGAAGCACACCAGCCTGTGTGATCATGAGGTGGTGAAGGGATCCGGTGTCAGGCATCAATAAGCTAAAATTATATTATTATTAATGAGGGGAAGTACAGATTGGGGACCCAAAGCCCATCAATAGGTGAGGTGACATCTTTTGCAGAGG